>JALGBA010002246.1:0-51743 GCA_023970755.1 Azemiops feae | reverse complement strand
GCTCCGGCTTTATTATTTATATAATAACAATGATATGCTTGTGTGTGTGTGTGTGTGCGTGCGCCCGTGCGCGGGTGTATGATAATACTATATAATTTATATTATGATGACATTTATCTGCCCCATCTCGCCTAGAGGTTTAGAAAGCCCCTTTTAGCTTCCCAGTCAGTCAATATGGGCTGAGCAAGTGAAGCTAGAGGCAGCCGAGATTTCCTTCCCTCCTCTTTCCCCTCGCACTTTACATATGCCCAGAGGCACCATGCACACTTAGAAGCAGCTACCCGCCGGCCTCCCCGCCCGTCCCTCGTTTCTTCCATCCCTAAACCCTCCATTCCATATTCACCCGCCTGGGATTGCCTCGATGCCTATGCTTTGCGACGTAAAACTGTGCCGAAAGAAATAGACCTTTTGAATGAGATTTTAAAGTTATTATCCTCTATCTTTATTAGTAACGCCTTATTAATGTTAATAGGGCGAAGGGAAGCCCTTTTGCTGCGACGCGGGGACACAAAAACATCACCTAATATTACTGAGGTTTCATTCATAAATACTACACTTAAAACTCCATTAAAAAGCTTTATTTCTTTTTGTGGCTGCTCGGCTCACTGCGGTAGGTACGGGCTTTTTTCCTCTTCTGGGCGGCGCGTAGAGCAGAAAAGAGGACAGCATGCAGTTGCTCGTACTGGGATGCACAGAGGTCTCGATGGCGAGTAAGGTGGTCCGTCAAAAGGCCCTGGGGGACGATAGCAGGAACGGACAAGAAATCTCTATGGTGAGAAGGCCGCTGCGAGAGGAAGTTGCGAGGGATGACTAAAAGCGACGGACAAAGAGTCGGCCATGATAGGAAGGTCGATTCCAAATGAACTGGGGGATGGCCAATTTGGACGGACGGGAGGTCGCCATGCCGAGAAGGTCTAGATGTTAATGCTATGGGACGGAAAAACGTGCCCTCCTGTGGTCAAAACGGGCATTGCGGCCGCCGAAATAAATAAACCTTTTGAATGGGATTTTAATGTTATTATTCTCTATCTTTATTATTAACGCCTTATTAATATTAATAGGAGGCCCTTTTGCTGCGACCCTGGGGCAGAGTAAGATAACCTAATATTAGTAAGGTTTTATTAATAAAGAATAATAAACTTAAAACGCCATTTAAAAGGTTTATTTCTTTTGGTGGCTGCTGTACCTGCTTGTCCCTTAGCGAGAGATGGCGCGGCCTTCAAAAAGGCCTGTAATGATGAATTAAGGTTACTTTGATAGGTGCTAACTTTAAAGATAAACCTCACCAAACATACATAAATTTATTGCTATGCTTAATATTAAAATGAGTGGGATTAGATTTTACCTTCGCTGCTAGTTTTGAAACTGACGCATTTATTAAAATGTTTTATGTCTACCTACATCACACTAATTTCTTGCTGCATCTTAGTTTCTAATATTCCTAGTATGCCCATTCGTGAATATCATTTCACTGGGGTGAAAAATAGACAGCTAGTCAATTGGGGTGGAAGGTGCCAGGCTAGAAATTGGGGGTGGGGGCTGAGTTTTAGTACCACCTTAGGTATGAGAAACCAGCTTTGGGCCAATTCCTCTCCTAGTCAGCCTAAGTCTAACCCTAACCCTAGGGCTGTTGCTGCATGGCGAAAATAAGAGAAGGAAGGAGCATTAGATATATTTGCCGCCTTGAGTTATTTATAAAAAAATAACAAAGGCTGCATTAAAAAAATACGCAAAAAGTCATCTGGGTCAGTCACTCCAAAACCAGCTTTGGGCCAGTCACTCTCTTTCGGCCCTAGGAAGGAAGCAACGGCAAACCATTTGTCTGAAATGGTATAGGGTTGCCTGCCTAAGCAGGGGGTTGGACTAGAAGACCTCCAAGGTCCCTTCCAACTCGGTTATTCTATTCTAACCGCAGCTGGGGGGGAAAACCTTGCCTAGAAAACCGCAGGGATTTGGTCAGGCAATGGCCAGGAGTCGAGACTAAGTGGAAAGCACCAAATAATATTAAGAATAACAGCAATAACTTGCTAAACGCCCGGCTCCCTCCGGTCATGTTACTAGAAGGGAGTGCGAACACAGGCAATTGAGTTCATCGGGCAACGCGTGTCGTGGGAACGCAACTCCTAGTACCCACGACGAGCGGCAGATTCGGGGAAGCTTCCCTGAAGCCCCCGCCTAACCTGGCCTTGATGCAAAGGCAGCAGCGCCGCCGGCTCCACCTTTGCCTTCTCCTTCGCCGCGGGACAGCCTTCTCGGGGCGTCGCCGGGCTGTGACGCCATCAGAAGGCGCGTCCCCTATTTCGGCAGAGAAGCGGAAAGGCACCATAGAGGTAGGAAAGGAGAGCGGAGGGCAGACTGGGCTTTCCGCTCTTGAAACCATCCAACCTGGGAATCGCCATAGAAATGTAACCAGAGAGCTCGTGGTGGAAATGGTAGAGGCGGACGGTAGAACCAGACTTCCGAGTTTGCTGGAGGATATATGGAGGAAGAATTTGGATTGGAGTTAGGACGGAAAAAAGACAATGCAAGAAAACTCTGGGATTGTATGGGGGGAGCCCTATATAAAAAGCCCCTCAAAGGTGGGAGGTCACAGATTATGGCACATCCATTCCCAGCCAGCAGGGGACAAGTTTAATCCTATAAGTCATCCAGCGTTTCTAAACTTGGCAATCTTTTGTTGGACTTCAAGTCCCAGAATCCCCAGCCGCCATGTACTTGCAGGTAACTAAATGGGTATCCCGGAAAAGCTAGGAATGTATTAAATTGGACTCCAGGGTTGACGAGTACACCACCTCCCAAATTTGTGACGTCCCCTAAAATTTGCTGGCAACCCCCAATTGATCGCAATAAATAAATAAAAACACAAACGTATTTATTTAGCGTATGGCACAATACACTCCGACAGTATCTTTTCACTAGCCTCCACTAGTTGTGACACTGCTTAGGTTTTACAAAAGCAGCCAAGGCCATTAAGTGATGCTCCAGTCAGAGCTGAAGAACCTTCTTGTATGAGAAGCGAAACGTCTTCAAAGAAAATCAAGAAAGTCCAGTTGCCTCCTGAAAAAGCATCTTTGGGACAATTATAACCCGGATGACTGAGAATCTCCATAGACAGTGAGAGAACAATGCGGGAATAAGGCAAGGGGACGAGAAAGGAAGAAGACTGTCGGTCTAGTCCCACATGTAGGCATGAAAGTCAAACTTTGCAAACCTGCACATATCGTGTAGAATCTATCATCTACCTATCTATCTATCTATATATCTATCTATTCTATCTATCTATATATTATCTATCTATCTATCTATTAATATAAAGGACGCTCGCTTCAAGGTTAGAGGGGCTATGGTATCTGAAACAAAAATCTTTTTAAACATTATATTTTATGTGTGTTTTTCTAATATACGGTGATGAATGTTAATATTATACTGCAAGTCCATGTATGATATGCAGTACACTAAATAAATAAGTCAACAACCGCCAATCAAGAAAGAAACTACCAGGAACACCTCCATAAACCCCTGATAGGACAAGTCACTTTTAAGTTAATCGAGAGAGCAACTCCCCTCCTTCTAGCACTGATGATGGTACCTAGTTGGGTCACGAAACGTCTGCAAAAAAACCACCAAGCTCAGAGAGCACCAAGGACCCCTGAAGAGACAATGTTGTTGGATGATGGACCAAGTGGCCCCTTTAGCTCCGGCTTTATTATTCATATAACAACAATGATATGCGTGTGTGTGTGTGTGTGTGCGCGCGCGCGTGCGTGGGTGTATGATAATACTATATAATTTATATTATGATGACATTTATCTGCACCATCTCGCCTAGAGGTTTAGAAAGCCCCTTTTAGCTTCCCAGTCAGTCAATATGGGCTGAGCAAGTGAAGCAGGAGGCAGCCGAGATTTCCTTCCCTCCTCTTTCCCCTCGCACTTTACATATGCCCAGAGGCACCATGCACACTTAGAAGCAGCTGCCCGCCGGCCTCCCCGCCCGTCCCTTGTTTCTTCCATCCCTAAACCCTCCATTCCAGATTCACCCGCCTGGGATTGCCTCGATGCCTATGCTTTGCGACGTAAAACTGTGCCGAAAGAAATAAGACCTTTTGAATGGGATTTTAAAGTTATTATCCTCTATCTTTATTAGTACCGCCTTATTAATGTTAATAGGGCGAAGGGAAGCCCTTTTGCTGCGACGCGGGGACACAAAAACATCACCTAATATTACTGAGGTTTCATTAATAAATACTACACTTAAAACTCCATTTAAAAACTTTATTTCTTTTTTTGGCTGCTGGCTCACCTTCGGTACTACGAGTTGGGTCACGAACGTCTCAGGAAACAACAAGGCTCAGAGAGGCACCAAGGACCCATGAAGAGAGGGAATGTTGTTGGATGACTGGACCAAGCGGCCCCTTAGCTCCGGCTTCTACTATTATATAATACCATGATAGCTGTGTGTGTGTGTGCGCTGCGGCCGTTGCGCGGGGTATGATAATACTATATAATTAAATTATGATGACATTTATATCGCCCCATCTCGCCCTAGAGGTTTAGAAAGCCCCTTTTAAGTTCCCATCAGTCAATATGGGCTGAGCAAGGAAGCTATAGGCAGCCGATGATTTCCTTCCCTCCTCTTTCCCCTCGCACTTTACATATGCCCAGAGGCACCATGCACACTTAGAAGCAGCTACCCGCCGGCCTCCCCGCCCGTCCCTCGTTTCTTCCATCCCTAAACCATCCATTCCAGATTCACCCGCCTGGGATTGCCTCGATGCCTATGCTTTGCGACGTAAAACTGTGCCGAAAGAAATAGACCTTTTGAATGAGATTTTAAAGTTATTATCCTCTATCTTTATTAGTAACGCCTTATTAATGTTAATAGGGCGAAGGGAAGCCCTTTTGCTGCGACGCGGGGACACAAAAACATCACCTAATATTACTGAGGTTTCATTCATAAATACTACACTTAAAACTCCATTTAAAAGCTTTATTTCTTTTTGTGGCTGCTCGGCTCACCTGCGGTAGTACGAGTCTTTTTTCTCTTCTTGCGGCAGCGTAGAGCAGAAAATGAACAGGAAAGTTGCCGACGGGATGGCACGAGGAGGTCCTCTAAGGGCGAGAGGTTGCCGTCAAAAGCCCTGGGGGACGATAGCGGAGACGGACAAGAAATCTCTATGGTGAAAGGCGCTGCGAGAGGAAGTTTGCGAGGGATGACTAAAAGCGACGGCAAAGAGTCGGCCATGATAGGAAGGTCGATTCCAAATGAACTGGTGGATGCCAATTTGGACGGACGGGAGGTCGCCATGCCGGAGAATGTCTAGATGTTAATGCTATGGACGGAAAAACTTGCCTCCTGGGTACAAACGGTCAGTGCGGCCGCCGAAATAAATAAACCTTTTGAATGGGATTTTAAGGTTATTATTCTCTATCTTCATTATTAAAGCCTTCTTAATTTATTAATACGGGCAAACGGGAGGCCTTTGCTGCACCCGGGCAGAGTAAGATAACCTAATATTAGTATGGTTTTATTAACAAAGAATAATAAACTTAAAACGCCATTTAAAAGGTTTATTTCTTTTGGGGGCTGCTGTACCTGCTTGTCCCTTAGCGAGAGATGGCGCGGCCTTCAAAAAGGCCTGTAATGATGAATTAAGGTTACTTTGATAGGTGCTAACTTTAAAGATAAACCTCACCAAACATACATAAATTTATTGCTATGCTTAATATTAAAATGAGTGAGATTAGATTTTACCTTCGCTGCTATTTTTGAAACTGACGCATTTATTAAAATGTTTTATGTCTACCTACATCACACTAATTTCTTGCTGCATCTTAGTTTCTAATCTTCCTAGTATGCCCAGTCGTGAATATCATTTCACTGGGTTGAAAAATAGACAGCTAGTCAATTGGGGTGGAAGGTGCCAGGCTAGAAATTGGGGGGTGGGGGCTGAGTTTTAGTACCACCTTAGGTATGAGAAACCAGCTTTGGGCCAATTCCTCTCCTAGTCAGCCTAAGTCTAACCCTAACCCTAGGGCTGTTGCTGCATGGCGAAAATAAGAGAAGGAAGGAGCAGTAGATATATTTGCCGCCTTGAGTTATTTATAAAAAAATAACAAAGGCTGCATTAAAAAAATACGCAAAAAGTCATCTGGGTCAGTCACTCCAAAACCAGCTTTGGGCCAGTCACTCTCTCTCGGCCCTAGGAAGGAAGCAACGGCAAACCATTTGTCTGAAATGGTATAGGGTTGCCTGCCTAAGCAGGGGGTTGGACTAGAAGACCTCCAAGGTCCCTTCCAACTCCGTTATTCAGCTGGGGGGAAAAACCTTGCCAAGAAAACCGCAGGGATTTGGTCAGGCAATGGCCAGGAGTCGAGACTAAGTGGAACGCACCAAATAATATTAAGAATAACAGCAATAACTTGCTAAACGCCCGGCTCCCTCCGGTGATGTTACTAGAAGGGAGTGCGAACACAGGCAATTGAGTTCATCGGGCAACGCGTGTCGTGGGAACGCAACTCCTAGTACCCACGCCGCCCGTGAAAAGGCGGCGTCGAGCGGCAGATTCGGGGAAGCTTCCCTGAAGCCCCCGCCTCACCTGGCCTTGATGCAAAGGCAGCAGCGCCGCCGGCTCCCCCTTTGCCTTCTCCTTGGCCGCGGGACAGCCTTCTCGGGGCGTCGCCGGGCTGTGACGCCATCAGAAGGCGCGTCCCCTATTTCGGCAGAGAAGCGGAAAGGCACCATAGAGGTAGGAAAGGAGAGCGGAGGGCAGACTGGGCTTTCCCCTCTTCAAACCGTCGCTCTTGGGAATCGCCATAGATATGTACACAGAGAGCTCGGGTGGAAATCGTAGAGCGGCCGGTAGAACCAAGACTTCCGAGTTTGCTGGAGCATATATGGAGAGAAGACGTTGGATTGGAGTTAAGGACGGAAAAAAAGACAATGCAGAGACTGGATTGTATTGGGGTCGCCCGATATAAGCCCCCCGCAAGTGGATTGTCACAGAGTCTTGCACATCCATTCCCATCCAGCAGGACAGTTTAAATCACTGTAAGGTCTTCCAGCGTTCGCAACTTGGCATTTGTGGACTCAAGTCCCCAGAATTCCCCAGCTCATGCAGTTGCAGTAACTGAAATGGTTTGATCCAGGGAAAGCGGAACTGTATTAAATTGGACTCCAGGGTTGACCGAGTACACCACCTCCAAATTTGTGACGTCCCCTAAAATTTGCTGGCAACCCCCAAGCGATCGCAATAAATAAATAAAAACACAAACGTATTTATTTAGCGTATGGCACAATACACTCCGATAGTATCTTTTCACTAGCCTCCACTAGTTGTGACACTGCTTAGGTTTTACAAAAGCAGCCAAGGCCATTAAGTGATGCTCCAGTCAGAGCTGACGAACCTTCTTGTATGAGAAGCGAAACGTCTTCAAAGAAAATCAAGAAAGTCCAGTTGCCTCCTGAAAAAGCATCTTTGGGACAATTATGACCCGGATGACTGAGAATCTCCATAGACAGTGAGAGACAATGCGGGATACTTAAGGCACTGGACTAGAAATCGGAAGACTGTCGGTTCTAGTCCCACCTTAGGCATGAAAGTCAACTGTGGTGACCTTGGGGTCAGTCCTTCTCTCTTGGTCCTAGTAAGGAGGCAATGCCAAACCACCAGCTTCCCATCATAGCTATCTGCAATTGCATTGACGCACGACCGAATGTGTGCAGCTGGGGCCTGCGCACACCTGCAACATATCTTGTACATCTATCTACCCTATCTATCTACTCTATCTATCTATCTATCTATCTATCTATCTATCTATCTATCTATCTATCTATATCTATCTATCTATCTATCTATCTATCTATCTATCTATCTATCTATCTATCTATCTATCTATCTATCTATCTATCTATCTATCTATCTAATATAAAGGAGGCTGCACTTCAATGGTTAGACGGCCTATTGGTATCTGAACAAAATCTTTTTAACATTTATATTTTATTGTGTTTTTCTAATCTAGGTGAAATGTTAATATATACTGCTAGTCCATGTATGATATGCCATACGCTAAATAAATAAGTAAACAACCGCCCAATCAAGAAACTACCAGGAACACCTCCATCAACCCTGATAGGACAAGCCACTAAGTATATAAAGAGAGAGCAAATTCCTCTCTCTTCTAGCACTGATGATGTTACCTAGTTGGGTCACGAAACGTCTGCAAGAAAACCACCAAGCTCAGAGAGCACCAAGGACCCCTGAAGAGACAATGTTGTTAGATGATGGACCAAGTGGCCCCTTAGCTCCGGCTTTATTATTTATATAATAACAATGATATGCGTGTGTGTGTGTGTGTGTGTGCGTGCGTGGGTGTATGATAATACTATATAATTTATATTATGATTGCATTTATCTGCCCCATCTCGCCTAGAGGTTTAGAAAGCCCCTTTTTGCTTCCCAGTCAGTCAATAGGGGCTGAGCAAGTGAAGCTGGAGGCAGCCAAGATTTCCTTCCCTCCACTTTCCCCTCGCACTTTACATATGCCCAGAGGCACCGTGCACACTTAGAAGCAGCTGCCCGCCGGCCTCCCCGCCCGTCCCTTGTTTCTTCCATCCCTAACCCCTCCATTCCAGATTCACCCGCCTGGGATTGCCTCGATGCCTATGCTTTGCGACGTAAAACTGTGCCGAAAGAAATAGACCTTTTTAATGGGATTTTAAAGTTATTATCCTCTATCTTTATTAGTAACGCCTTATTAATGTTAATAGGGCGAAGGGAAGCAAGCCCTTTTGCTGCGACGCGGGGACACAAAAACATCACCTAATATTACTGAGGTTTCATTAATAAATACTACACTTAAAACTCCATTTAAAAGCTTTGTTTCTTTTTGTGGCTGCTCGGCTCACCTGCGGCAGTACGAGGCTTTTTTCCCTTCTTGCGGCAGCGTAGAGCAGAAAAGAGGACAGGAAGGTGCCGACGGATGACTAAAAGCAACGGACAAGAAGTCGGCCCTAATAGGAAGGTCGATTCCAAATGAACTGGGGGATGGCCAATCTGGACGGACGGGAGGTCGCCATGCCGAGAAGGTCTAGGTGTTAATGCTATGGGACGGAAAAACGTGCCCTCCTGTGGTCAAAAAGGGGTATTGCGGCCGCCGAAATAAATAAACCTTTTGAATGGGATTTTAAGGTTATTATTCTCTATCTTTATTATTAACGCCTTATTAATATTAATAGGGCGACGGGAGGCCCTTTTGCTGCGACCCTGGGGCAGAATAAGATAACCTAATATTAGTAAGGTTTTATTAATAAAGAATAATAAACTTAAAACGCCATTTAAAAGGTTTATTTCTTTTGGTGGCTGCTGTACCTGCTTGTCCCTTAGCGAGAGATGGCGCGGCCTTCAAAAAGGCCTATAATGATGAATTAAGGTTACTTTGATAGGTGCTAACTTTAAAGATAAACCTCACCAAACATACATAAATTTATTGCTGTGGTTAATATTAAAATGAGTGAGATTAGATTTTACCTTCGCTGCTAGTTTTGAAACTGACGCATTTATTAAAATGTTTTATGTCTACCTACATCACACCTATTTCTTGCTGCTCTTATTTTTCTAATCTTCCTAGTATGCCCATTCGTGAATATCAATTTCACTGGGTGAAAAATAGACTCTAGTCCAATTGGCGTGGAAGGTGCCAGGCTCGCGAATTGGGGTTGGGGCTTGGTTTTTAGTACCACTTAGTTTGAGAAACCAGTTTTTTTGGCCAATTCCCTCTCCTATCAGAGCCTAAGTCTCAGTCTAACCCTAAATAACCCTAGGCTGTTGGCTGCATGGCGAAATATAGAGAGGAAGAGCATTGATATTTTGCCGCCTTGATTATTTATAAAAAAATAAATAACAGAAGGCTGCATTAAAAAAATCGCAAAAGTCCACTGGGTAGTCACTCCAAACAACCAGCTTTGGGCCAGTCCTCTCTCTCGGCCTATGAAAGTAAGCAAACGGCACCATTGTCTGAAAATGTATAGGGTTCCTGCCTAAGCAGGGGTTGGACTAGAAGCCCTCCAAGGTCCCTTCCAACTCCGTTATTCAGCTGGGGGGAAAAACCTTGCCAAGAAAACCGCAGGGATTTGGTCAGGCAATGGCCAGGAGTCGAGACTAAGTGGAAAGCACCAAATAATATTAAGAATAACAGCAATAACTTGCTAAACGCCCGGCTCCCTCCGGTGATGTTACTAGAAGGGAGTGCGAACACAGGCGATTGAGTTCATCGGGCAACGCGTGTCGTGGGAACGCAACTCCTAGTACCCACGCCGCCCATGAAAAGGCGGCGTCGAGCGGCAGATTCGGGGAAGCTTCCCTGAAGCCCCCGCCTCACCTGCCCTTGATGCAAAGGCAGCAGCGCCGCCGGCTCCACCTTTGCCTTCTCCTTGGCCGCGGGACAGCCTTCTCGGGGCGTCGCCGGGCTGTGACGCCATCAGAAGGCGCGTCCCCTATTTCGGCAGAGAAGCGGAAAGGAACCATAGAGGTAGGAAAGGAGAGCGGAGGGCAGACTGGGCTTTCCGCTCTTCAAACCGTCGATCTTGGGAATCGCCATAGATATGTGACCAGAGAGCTCGGGTGGAAATGGTAGAGCGGCCGGTAGAACCAAGACTTCCGAGTTTGCTGGAGCATATATGGAGGAAGACTTTGGATTGGAGTTAAGGACGGAAAAAAGACAATGCAGAAATCTGGATTGTATTGGGGGCGCCCTATATAAAAGCCCCCCGCAAAGGTGGAGTGTCACAGAGTATTGCACATCCATTCCCAGCCAGCAGGGGACAAGTTTAATCCCTGTAAGTCATCCAGCGTTTCTCAAACTTGGCAATTTTTGTGGACTTCAAGTCCCAGAATTCCCCAGCCTGCATGCAGTTTGCAGGTAACTAAATGGTTTATCCAGGGAAAGCAGGAACTGTATTAAATTGGACTCCAGGGTTGACCGAGTACACCACCTCCAAATTTGTGACGTCCCCTACAATTTGCTGGCAACCCCCAAGCGATCGCAATAAATAAATAAAAACACAAACGTATTTATTTAGCGTATGGCACAATACACTCCGATAGTATCTTTTCACTAGCCTCCACTAGTTGTGACACTGCTTAGGTTTTACAAAAGCAGCCAAGGCCATTAAGTGATGCTCCAGTCAGAGCTGAAGAACCTTCTTGTATGAGAAGCGAAACGTCTTCAAAGAAAATCAAGAAAGTCCAGTTGCCTCCTGAAAAAGCATCTTTGGGACAATTATGACCCGGATGACTGGGAATCTCCATAGACAGTGAGAGACAATGCGGGATACTTAAGGCACTGGACTAGAAATCGGAAGACTGTCGGTTCTAGTCCCACCTTAGGCATGAAAGTCAACTGTGGTGACCTTGGGGTCAGTCCTTCTCTCTTGGTCCTAGTAAGGAGGCAATGCCAAACCACCAGCTTCCCATCATAGCTATCTGCAATTGCATTGACGCACGACCGAATGTGTGTAGCTGGGGCCTGCGCAAACCTGCAACATATCGTGTACATCTATCTATCATCTATCTATCTATCTATCTATCTATCTATCTATCTATCTATCTATCTATCTATCTATCTATCTATCTATCTATCTATCTATCTATCTATCTATCTATCTATCTATCTATCTATCTAATATAAAGGAGGCTGCACTTCAATGGTTAGACGGCCTATTGGTATCTGAACAAAAATCTTTTTAACATTTATATTTTATTGTGTTTTTCTAATCTAGGTGAAATGTTAATATATACTGCAAGTCCACGTATGATATGCCATACGCTAAATAAATAAGTAAACAACCGCCCAATCAAGAAACTACCAGGAACACCTCCATCAACACTGATAGGACAAGCAACTAAGTATATAAAGAGAGAGCAAATTCCTCTCTCTTCTAGCACTGATGATGTTACCTAGTTGGGTCACGAAACGTCTGCAAGAAAACCACCAAGCTCAGAGAGCACCAAGGACCCCTGAAGAGACAATGTTGTTGGATGATGGACCAAGTGGCCCCTTAGCTCCGGCTTTATTATTTATATAATAACAATGATATGCGTGTGTGTGTGTGTGTGCGTGCGTGGGTGTATGATAATACTATATAATTTATATTATGATTGCATTTATCTGCCCCATCTCGCCTAGAGGTTTAGAAAGCCCCTTTTTGCTTCCCAGTCAGTCAATATGGGCTGCGCAAGTGAAGCTGGAGGCAGCCAAGATTTCCTTCCCTCCTCATGTCCCCTCGCACTTTAATATGACCGATGCACATGAACACTTAGAAGTCGCTGCCACCGGCCTTCCCCGCCCGGCCCTTGTTTCTTCCATCCCTAAACCCTCCATTCTGATTCACCCTCGCCTATAGGCATTGCCTCGCTCCGATGCTTTGCGACGTAAACTGGGCGACAGAAATAGACGCCTTTTTACATGGATTTTTAAAGTTGTGTTATCCTCTTATCTTTATTACGTAACCCCTATTATGTTATAGGGACGAAGGGAAGCCCTTTTGCTGCGACGCGGGGGAAACACATAAACATCACCTAATATTCTGAGGTTTTCTTAATAATACTACCTTAAACTCATTAAAGCTTTATTTCTTTTTGTGGCTGCTTCGGCTCACCTGCTGCAGTACAGGCTTTTTTTTTTTTCCCTCTGCGGCAGCGTAGAGCAGAAAAGAGGACAGGAAGGGGCCGACGGATGACTAAAAGCAACGGACAAGAATTCGGCCATACTAGGAAGGTCGATTCCAAATGAACTGGGGGATGGCCAATTTGGACGGACGGGAGGTCGCCATGCCGAGAAGGTCTAGGTGTTAATGCTAGGGGACGGAAAAACCTGCCCTCCTGTGGTCAAAACGGGTATTGCGGCCGCCGAAATAAATAAACCTTTTGAATGGGATTTTAAGGTTATTCTTCTCTATCTTTATTATTAACGCCTTATTAATATTAATAGGGCGACGGGAGGCCCTTTTGCTGAGACCCTGGGGCAGAGTAAGATAACCTAATATTAGTATGGTTTTATTAACAAAGAATAATAAACTTAAAACGCCATTTAAAAGGTTTATTTCTTTTGGGGGCTGCTGTACCTGCTTGTCCCTTAGCGAGAGATGGGGCGGCCTTCAAAAAGGCCTGTAATGATGAATTAAGGTTACTTTGATAGGTGCTAACTTTAAAGATAACCTCACCAAACATACTAAAGTTATTAGCTATGCTTAATATTAAATGAGTGAGATTAGATTTTACCTTTCGCTGATAGTTTTGAAAACTCGACGCATTTATTAAAATGTATTTATGTCTACCTACCACACTAATTCCTTGCTGCCATCTTAGTTTCTAATCTTCCTAGTATTGCACATTCGTGAATATCATCACTGGGTGAAAACAGACAGCTAGTCAATGGAGGGGAAGGTTTGCCAGGCTAGAAATTGCGGTGGTGGGGATGAGTTTAGTACCACCTTAGGTATGAGAAAACCAGCTTCTTTGGGCCAATCCTCCTAGTCAGCCTAAGTCTAACCTAACCCTAGGGCTGTTGCCTGCATGGCGAAAATAAGAGAAGCAGGAGCATAGATATATTTGCCGCCTTGAGTTATTTATAAAAAAAATAACAAAGGCTGCATTAAAAAAATACGCAAAAAGTCATCTGGGTCAGTCACTCCAAAACCAGCTTTGGGCCAGTCACTCTCTCTCGGCCCTAGGAAGGAAGCAACGGCAAACCATTTGTCTGAAATGGTATAGGGTTGCCTGCCTAAGCAGGGGGTTGGACTAGAAGACCTCCAAGGTCCCTTCCAACTCCGTTATTCAGCTGGGGGGAAAAACCTTGCCAAGAAAACCGCAGGAATTTGGTCAGGCAATGGCCAGGAGTCGAGACTAAGTGGAAAGCACCAAATAATATTAAGAATAACAGCAATAACTTGCTAAACGCCCGGCTCCCTCCGGTCATGTTACTAGAAGGGAGTGCGAACACAGGCAATTGAGTTCATCGGGCAACGCGTGTCGTGGGAACGCAACTCCTAGTACCCACGCCGCCCAGAAAAAGGCGGCGTCGAGCGGCAGATTCGGGGAAGCTTCCCTGAAGCCCCGCCTCACCTGGCCTGATGCAAAGGCAGCAGCGCCGCCGGATCCCACTTTGCCTACTTGGCAGCGGGACAGCCTTCTCGGGGCGTCGCCGGGCTGTGACGCCATCAGAAGGCGCGTCCACTATTTCGGCAGAGAAGCGGAAAGGAACCATAGAGGTAGGAAAGGAGAGCGGAGGGCAGACTGGGCTTTCCGCTCTTCAAACCGTCGATCTTGGGAATCGCCATAGATATGTAACCAGAGAGCTCGGGTGGAAATGGTAGAGCGGCCGGTAGAACCAAGACTTCCGAGTTTGCTGGAGCATATATGGAGGAAGACTTTGGATTGGAGTTAAGGACGGAAAAAAGACAATGCAGAAATCTGGATTGTATTGGGGGCGCCCTATATAAAAGCCCCCCGCAAAGGTGGAGTGTCACAGAGTATTGCACATCCATTCCCAGCCAGCAGGGGACAAGTTTAATCACTGTAAGTCATCCAGCGTTTTTCTCAAAACTGGCAAATTTTGTGGACTTCAAAGCCCAGAATTCCCCCGCTGCATGCAGTTTGCAGGTAAATAAATGGTTTATCCAGGAAAGCAGGAACTGTTATTAAATTGGATCCAGGGTTGACCGAGTCACACCCACCTCCAAATTTGTGACGGTCCTAAAATTGGCTGGCAACCCCCAAAGCGATGCAATAAATAAATAAACAACACAAACGTTATTTATTTAGCGTATGGCACAATACACTCCGATAGTATCTTTTCACTAGCCTCCACTAGTTGTGACACTGCTTAGGTTTTACAAAAGCAGCCAAGGCCATTAAGTGATGCTCCAGTCAGAGCTGAAGAACCTTCTTGTATAAGAAGCGAAACGTCTTCAAAGAAAATCAAGAAAGTCCAGTTGCCTCCTGAAAAAGCATCTTTGGGACAATTATGACCCGGATGACTGAGAATCTACATAGACAGTGAGAGACAATGCGGGATACTTAAGGCACTGGACTAGAAATCGGAAGACTGTCGGTTCTAGTCCCACCTTAGGCATGAAAGTCAACTGTGGTGACCTTGGGGTCAGTCCTTCTCTCTTGGTCCTAGTAAGGAGGCAATGCCAAACCACCAGCTTCCCATCATAGCTATCTGCAATTGCATTGACGCACGACCGAACGTGTGCAGCTGGGGCCTGCGCACACCTGCAACATATCGTGTATATCTATCTATCTATCTATCTATCTATCTATCTATCTATCTATCTATCTCTCTATCTATCTATCTATCTATCTATCTATCTATCTATCTATCTATCTATTTATCTAATATAAAGGAGGCTGCACTTCAATGGTTAGACGGCCTATTGGTATCTGAACAAAAATCTTTTTAACATTTATATTTTATTGTGTTTTTCTAATCTAGGTGAAATGTTAATATATACTGCAAGTCCATGTATGATATGCCATACGCTAAATAAATAAGTAAACAACCGCCCAATCAAGAAACTACCAGGAACACCTCCATCAACACTGATAGGACAAGCCACTAAGTATATAAAGAGAGAGCAAATTCATCTCTCTTCTAGCACTGATGATGTTACCTAGTTGGGTCACGAAACGTCTGCAAGAAAACCACCAAGCTCAGAGAGCACCAAGGACCCCTGAAGAGACAATGTTGTTGGATGATGGACCAAGTGGCCCCTTAGCTCCGGCTTTATTATTTATATAATAACAATAATATGCGTGTGTGTGTGTGTGTGCGTGCGTGGGTGTATGATAATACTATATAATTTATATTATGATTGCATTTATCTGCCCCATCTCGCCTAGAGGTTTAGAAAGCCCCTTTTTGCTTCCCAGTCAGTCAATATGGGATGAGCAAGTGAAGCTGGAGGCAGCCAAGATTTCCTTCCCTCCACTTTCCCCTCGCACTTTACATATGCCCAGAGGCACCGTGCACACTTAGAAGCAGCTGCCCGCCGGCCTCCCCGCCCGTCCCTTGTTTCTTCCATCCCTAAACCCTCCATTCCAGATTCACCCGCCTGGGATTGCCTCGATGCCTATGCTTTGCGACGTTAAAACTGTGCCGAAAGAAATAGACCTTTTTAATGGGATTTTAAAGTTATATCCTCTTATCTTTATAGTAACGCCCTTATTAATGTTAAAGGGCGAAAGGGAAGCCCTTTTGTGCGACGCGGGGACACAAAAACATCACCTAATATTACTGAGGTTTCATTAATAAATACTACACTTAAACTCCATTTAAAAGCTTTTATTTCTTTTTTGTGGCTGCTCGGTCACATGCGCAGTACGAGGTTTTCCCTTCTTGCGGCAGCGTAGAGCAGAAGAGAGGACAGGAAGGTGCCGACGGATGACTAAAAGCAACGGACAAGACGTCGGCCATGATAGGAAGGTCGATTCCAAATGAAATGGGGGAAGGCCAATTTGGACGGACGGGAGGTCGCCATGCGAGAAGGTCTAGGAACCGTTGTTAATGCTATGGACGGAAAAAAACGTGCTCCTGTGGTCAAAACGGGTATTGGGCCGCCGAAATAAATAAACCTTGTTTGAATGGGATTTTAAGGTTATTATTCTCTATCTTATATTAACGCCTTATTAATATTAATAGGGCGACGGGAGGCCCTTTTGCTGAGACCCTGGGGCAGAGTAAGATAACCTAATAGTAGTATGGTTTTATTAACAAAGAATAATAAACTTAAAACGCCATTTAAAAGGTTTATTTCTTTTGGGGGCTGCTGTACCTGCTTGTCCCTTAGCGAGAGATGGCGCGGCCTTCAAAAAGGCCTGTAATGATGAATTAAGGTTACTTTGATAGGTGCTAACTTTAAAGATAAACCTCACCAAACATACATAAATTTATTGCTATGCTTAATATTAAAATGAGTGAGATTAGATTTTACCTTCGCTGCTAGTTTTGAAACTGACGCATTTATTAAAATGTTTTATGTCTACCTACATCACACTATTCTTGCGCATCTAGTTTCTAAGTTTCCTAGTATTGCCATTCGTGAATATCATTTCACTGGGGTGAAAAATAGACAAGCTAGCAATTGGGGAGGAAGGTGCCAGGCTAGGAAATTGGGCGGGGGGGGCTGAGTTTAGTAACACCTTAGGTATGAGAAACCAAGCTTGGGGCCAATTCCTCCCTAGTCGGCCTAAGTCTAACCTAAACCCTAGGGCTGTTGCATGCTGGCGAAAATAAGAGAAGGAAGGAGCATTAGATATATTTGCCGCCGTGAGTTATTTATAAAAAAATAACAAAGGCTGCATTAAAAAAATACGCAAAAAGTCATCTGGGTCAGTCACTCCAAAACCAGCTTTGGGCCAGTCACTCTCTCTCGGCCCTAGGAAGGAAGCAACGGCAAACCATTTGTCTGAAATGGTATAGGGTTGCCTGCCTAAGCAGGGGGTTGGACTAGAAGACCTCCAAGGTCCCTTCCAACTCCGTTATTCAGCTGGGGGGAAAAACCTTGCCAAGAAAACCGCAGGGATTTGGTCAGGCAATGGCCAGGAGTCGAGACTAAGTGGAAAGCACCAAATAATATTAAGAATAACAGCAATAACTTGCTAAACGCCCGGCTCCCGCCGGTGATGTTACTAGAAGGGAGTGCGAACACAGGCAATTGAGTTCATCGGGCAACGCGTGTCGTGGGAACGCAACTCCTAGTACCCACGCCGCCCATGAAAAGGCGGCGTCGAGCGGCAGATTCGGGGAAGCTTCCCTGAAGCCCCCGCCTCACCTGGCCTTGATGCAAAGGCAGCAGCGCCGCCGGCTCCACCTTTGCCTTCTCCTTGGCCGCGGGACAGCCTTCTCGGGGCGTCGCAGGTCTGTGACGCACATCAGAAGGCGCGTACCCTATTTTCGGCAGAATAAAGCCCGAAAGGAACATAGAGGTAGGAAAGGAGTAGCGGAGGGCAGACTGCTTTCCGCTCTTTCAAACGTCGATCTTGGAATCGACATAGATATGAACAGAGAGCTAGGGTGGAAATGTCTTAGAGCGGCCGGTAGAACCCAAGACTTCCGAGTTTTGCTGGAGCATATATGGAGAAAGACTTTGGATTGGAGTTAAAAGGACGGAAAAAAGGACAATGCAGAAATCTGGATTGATTGGGGCGCCCTATATAAAAGACAGCCCCGCAAAGGTGGAGTGTCAAAGAGTATGCACATCCATTCCCAGCCAGCAGGGGACAAGTTTAATCCCTGTAAGTCATCCAGCTTTTCTCAAACTTGGCAATTTTTGTGGACTTCAAGTCCCAGAATTCCCCAGCCTGCATGCAGTTTGCAGGTAACTAAATGGTTTATCCAGGGAAAGCAGGAACTGCATTAAATTGGACTCCAGGGTTGACCGAGTACACCACCTCCAAATTTGTGACGTCCCCTAAAATTTGCTGGCAACCCCCAAGCGATCGCAATAAATAAATAAAAACACAAACGTATTTATTTAGCGTATGGCACAATACACTCCGATAGTATCTTTTCACTAGCCTCCACTAGTTGTGACACTGCTTAGGTTTTACAAAAGCAGCCAAGGCCATTAAGTGATGCTCCAGTCAGAGCTGAAGAACCTTCTTGTATGAGAAGCGAAACGTCTTCAAAGAAAATCCAGAAAGTCCAGTTGCCTCCTGAAAAAGCATCTTTGGGACAATTATGACCCGGATGACTGAGAATCTACATAGACAGTGAGAGACAATGCGGGATACTTAAGGCACTGGACTAGAAATCGGAAGACTGTCGGTTCTAGTCCCACCTTAGGCATGAAAGTCAACTGTGGTGACCTTGGGGTCAGTCCTTCTCTCTTGGTCCTAGTAAGGAGGCAATGCCAAACCACCAGCTTCCCATCATAGCTATCTGCAATTGCATTGACGCACGACCGAACGTGTGCAGCTGGGGCCTGCGCACACCTGCAAACATATCGTGTAGTATATATTAGCTATCACTATCTATCTATCTATCTATCTATCTATCTATCTAATCAATAATCAATCAATCAATCAATCTATCTATCATCCATCATATCATCTAATCAATATCTATCTATCTATCTATCTATCTATCTATACTATCTATCTATATATCTATCATCTATCTATCTATCTATCTATCTATCTAAATAAAAGGAGGCTGCACTTCAATGGTTAGACGGCCTATTGGTATCTGAAACAAAAATCTTTTTAACATTTATATTTTATTGTGTTTTTCTAATCTAGGTGAAATGTTAATATATACTGCTAGTCCATGTATGATATGCCATACGCTAAATAAATAAGTAAACAACCGCCAATCAAGAAACTACCAGGAACACCTCCATCAACCCTGAGTAGGACAAGCCACTAAGTATATAAAGAGAGAGCAAATTCCTCTCTCTTCTAGCACTGATGATGTTACCTAGTTGGGTCACGAAACGTCTGCAAGAAAACCACCAAGCTCAGAGAGCACCAAGGACCCCTGAAGACAATGTTGTTGGATGATGGACCAAGTGGCCCCTTAGCTCCGGCTTTATTATTTATATAATAACAATGATATGCGTGTGTGTGTTGTGCGCACGTGAGAGGGTGTATGATAATACTATATAATTTATATTATGATGACATTTATCTGCCCCATCTCGCCTAGAGGTTTAGAAAGCCCCTTTTAGCTTCCCATCAGTCAAATATGGCTGAGCAAGTGAAGCTGGAGGCAGCCGAGATTTCCTTCCTCCTCTTTCCCCTCGCACTTTACATATGCCCAGAGGCACATGCACACTTAGAAGCAGCTGCCCGCCGGCCTCCCCGCCCGCCCTTGTTTCTTCCATCCCTAAACCCTCCATTCCAGATTCACCGCCTGGGATTGCCTCGATGCTATGCTTTGCGACGTTAAAACTGTGCCGAAAGAAATAGACCTTTTTAATGGATTTTAAAGTTATTATCCTCTTCTTTATAGTAACGCCTTATTAATGTTAATAGGGCGAAGGGAAGTCCTTTTGCTGCGACGCGGGGACACAAAAACATCACCTAATATTACTGAGGTTTCATTAATAAATACTACACTAAAACTCCATTTAAAAGCTTTATTTCTTTTTGTGGCTGCTCGGCTCCTGCGGCAGTACGAGGCTTTTTTCCCTTCTTGCGGCAGCGTAGCAGAGAAGAGGACGGAAGGTGCCGACGGATGACTAAAAGCAACGGACAAGACGTCGGCCATGATAGGAAGGTCGATTCCAAATGAAACTGGGGGATGGCCAATTTGGACGGACGGGAGGTCGCCATGCCGAGAAGGTCTAGGACCGTGTTAATGCTATGGGACGGAAAAACGTGCCCTCCTGTGTCAAAACGGGTATTGCGGCCGCCGAAATAAATAAACCTTTGAATGGGATTTTAAGGTTATTATTCTCTATCTTATTATTAACGCCTTATTATATATTAATAGGGCGACGGGAGGCCCTTTTGCTGCGACCCTGGGCAGAGTAAGATAACCTAATATTAGTAAGGTTTTATTAATAAAGAATAATAAACTTAAAACGTCATTTAAAAGGTTTATTTCTTTTGGTGGCTGCTGTACCTGCTTGTCCCTTAGCGAGAGATGGCGCGGCCTTCAAAAAGGCCTGTAATGATGAATTAAGGTTACTTTGATAGGTGCTAACTTTAAAGATAAACCTCACCAAACATACACAAAATTTATTGCTATGCTTAATATTAAAATGAGTGAGATTAGATTTTACCTTCGCTGCTAGTTTTGAAACTGACGCATTTATTAAAATGTTCATGTCTACCTAAATCACAACTACTTCTTGCTGCATCTTAGTTTCAATCTTCCTAGTATGCCACATTCGTATATCATTTCACTGGGGCGAAAAAATAGACCAGCTAGTCAATTGGTGGGTGGAAGGTGCCAGGCTAGAAATTCGGGGGTGGGGGGCTGATTTAGTACCACCTTAGGTATGAGAAACCAGCTTTGGGCCAATCCCTATTCCTAGGTCAGCTAAGTCTAACCTAACCTGGCGTTGCCTGCATGGCGAGAAAATAAGAGAAGGAAGGAAGGCATTAGATATATTGCCGCCTTGAGTTATTTATAAAAAAATAACAAAGGCTGCCTTAAAAAAATACGCAAAAAGTCATCTGGGTCAGTCACTCCAAAACCAGCTTTGGGCCAGTCACTCTCTCTCGGCCCTAGGAAGGAAGCAACGGCAAACCATTTGTCTGAAATGGTATAGGGTTGCCTGCCTAAGCAGGGGGTTGGACTAGAAGACCTCCAAGGTCCCTTCCAACTCGGTTATTCTATTCTAACCGCAGCTGGGGGGGAAAACCTTGCCAAGAAAACCGCAGGGATTTGGTCAGGCAATGGCCAGGAGTCGAGACTAAGTGGAAAGCACCAAATAATATTAAGAATAACAGCAATAACTTGCTAAACGCCCGGCTCCCTCCGGTCATGTTACTAGAAGGGAGTGCGAACACAAGCAATTGAGTTCATCGGGCAACGCGTGTCGTGGGAACGCAACTCCTAGTACCCACGCCGAGCGGCAGATTCGGGGAAGCTTCCCTGAAGCCCCCGCCTCACCTGGCCTTGATGCAAAGGCAGCAGCGCCGCCGGCTCCACCTTTCTTATCCTTGGCCGCGGGACTCAAAAAAAAGCCTTCTCGGGGCGTCGCCGGGCTGTGGGACGCCATCAGAAGGCGCGTCCCCTATTTCGGCAGAGAAGCGGACAGGAAACATAGAGGGTAGAAAGGACGAGGGAGGGCAGACCTGGGCTTTCCGCCTTCCAAACCGTCGATCTTGGGAATAGCCACGTAGATATGTAACAGACGAGCCCGGGTGGAAAATGGTAGTAGAGCGGGCGGTAGAACCAAGATTTCCGAGTTTGCTGGAGCATATATGGAGGAAAGACTTTGGATTGGAGTGTAAAGGACGAACAAGAAATGCAGAAATCTGATTGTATTGGGGCACCCATATAAAAGCCCCCCAGCCAAAGGTGGGAGTGTCACAGAGTATTGCACATCCATTCACAGCAAGCAGGGGACAATTTAATCCCTGTTAAGTCATCCAGAGCGTTTCTCAAACTTGGCAATTTTTGTGACTTTCAAGTCCCAGAATTCCCCAGCCTGCATGCAGTTTGCAGGTCACTAAATGGTTTATCCAGGGAAAGCAGGAACTGTATTAAATTGGACTCCAGGGCTGACCGAGTACACCACCTCCAAATTTGTGACGTCCCCTAAAATTTGCTGGCAACCCCCAAGCGATCGCAATAAATAAATAAAAACACAAACGTATTTATTTAGCGTATGGCACAATACACTCCGATAGTATCTTTTCACTAGCATCCACTAGTTGTGACACTGCTTAGGTTTTACAAAAGCAGACAAGGCCATTAAGTGATGCTCCAGTCAGAGCTGAAGAACCTTCTTGTATGAGAAGCGAAACGTCTTCAAAGAAAATCAAGAAAGTCCAGTTGCCTCCTGAAAAAGCATCTTTGGGACAATTATGACCCGGATGACTGAGAATCTCCATAGACAGTGAGAGACAATGCGGGATACTTAAGGCACTGGACTAGAAATCGGAAGACTGTCGGTTCTAGTCCCACCTTAGGCATGAAAGTCAACTGTGGTGACCTTGGGGTCAGTCCTTCTCTCTTGGTCCTATTAAGGAGGCAATGCTTCCCATCATAGCTATCTGCAATTGCATTGACGCACGACCGAATGTGTGCAGCTGGGGCCTGCGCACACCTGCAACATATCGTGTACATCTATCTATCATCTATCTATCTATCTATCTATCTATCTATCTATCTATCTATCTATCTATCTATCTATCTATCTATCTATCTATCTATCTATCTATCTATCTATCTATCTATCTATCTATCTATCTATCTATCTATCTAATATAAAGGGAGGCTGCACTTCAATGGTTAGACGGCCTATGGTATCTGAACAAAAATCTTTTTAACATTTATATTTTATTGTGTGTTTTTCTAATCTAGTGAAATGTTAATATATACTGCTAGTCCATGTATGATATGCCAGACGCTAAATAAATAAGTAAACAACCGCCAATCAAGAAACTACCAGGAACACCTCCATCAAACCTGATAGGACAAGCCACTAAGTATATAAAGAGAGAGCAAATTCCTCTCTCTTCTAGCACTGATGATGTTACCTAGTTGGGTCACGAAACGTCTGCAAGAAAACCACCAAGCTCAGAGAGCACCAAGGACCCCTGAAGAGACAATGTTGTTGGATGATGGACCAAGTGGCCCTTAGCTCCGGCTTTATTATTTATATAATAACAATGATATGCGTGTGTGTGTGTGCGCGCACGTGAGTAGGGTGTGATGATAATACTATATAATTTATATTATGATGACATTTATCTGCCCCATCTCGCCTAGAGGTTTAGAAAGCCCCTTTTAGCTTCCCAGTCAGTCAATATGGGCTGAGCAAGTGAAGCTGGAGGCAGCCGGATTTCCTTCCCTCCTCTTTTCCCCTCGCACTTTACATATGCCGAGGCACCATGCACACTTAGAAGCAGCTGCCCGCCGGCCTCCCCGCCCGTCCCTTGTTTCTTCCATCCATAAACCCTCCATTCCAGATTCACCCGCCTGGGATTGCCTCGATGCCTATGCTTGCGACGTAAAACTGTGCCGAAAGAAATAGACCTTTTTAATGGGATTTTAAAGTTATTATCCTCTTTCTTATTAGTAACGCCTTATTAATGTTAATAGGGCGAAGGGAAGCCCTTTTGCTGCGACGCGGGGACACAAAAACATCACCTAATATTACTGAGGTTTCATTAATAAATACTACACTTAAAACTCCATTTTAAAAGCTTTGTTTCTTTTTGTGGCTGCTCGGCTCACCTGCGGCAGTACGAGGCTTTTTTCCCTTCTTGCGGCAGCGTAGAGCAGAAAAGAGGACAGGAAGGTGCCGACGGATGACTAAAAGCAACGGACAAGAATTCGGCCATAATAGGAAGGTCGATTCCAAATGAACTGGGGGATGGCCAATCTGGACGGACGGGAGGTCGCCATGCCGAGAAGGTCTAGGTGTTAATGCTATGGGACGGAAAAACGTGCCCTCCTGTGGTCAAAAAGGGGTATTGCAGCCGCCGAAATAAATACAACCTTTTGAATGGGATTTTAAGGTTATTATTCTCTATCTTTATTATTAACGCCTTATTAATATTAATAGGGCGACGGGAGGCCCTTTTGCTGCGACCCTGGGGCAGAATAAGATAACCTAATATTAGTAAGGTTTTATTAATAAAGAATAATAAACTTAAAACGCCATTTAAAAGGTTTATTTCTTTTGGTGGCTGCTGTACCTGCTTGTCCCTTAGCGAGAGATGGCGCGGCCTTCAAAAAGGCCTATAATGATGAATTAAGGTTACTTTGATAGGTGCTAACTTTAAAGATAAACCCTCCACCAAACATACATAAATTTATTGCTATGGTTAATATTAAAAGAGTGAGATTAGATTTACCTTCGCTGCTAGTTTTGAAAATGACGCATATTTAAAAATGTTTTATGTCTACCTAAATACACAACTAATTTCTGGCTGCATCTTAGTTTCAATCTTCCTAGTATGCCCAGTCGTGAATATCATTTCACTGGGTGAAAAATAGACAGCTAGTCAATTGGGGGGAAGGGCCAGGCTAGAATTGGGGGTGGGGGCTGAGTTTTAGTACCACCTTAGGTATGAGAAACCAGCTTTGGGCCAAATTCCTCTCCTAGTCAGCCCTAAGTCTAACCTAACCCTAGGGCTGTTGCTGCATGGCGAAAATAAGAGAAGAAGGAGCATAGATATATTGCCGCCTTGATGTTATTTATAAAAAAATAAGGCGGATTAAAAAAATAAAATAGAGCTGCTATTAGGAAAAAAATAAGCAGAAGAAAAGTCATCTGGGTCAGTCAACCAAAACCAGCTTGGGCCAGTCACTCTCTCTCGGCCCTAGGAAGGAAGCAACGGCAACCATTTGTCTGAAATGGTATAGGGTGCCTGCCTAAGCAGGGGGTTGGAATAGAAGACTACTCAAGGTCCCTTCCAACTCGTTTAACCGCAGCTGGGGGGGGGGGGGAAACCTTGCCAAGGAAAACCGCAGGGATTTGGTCAGGCAATGGCCAGGAGTCGAGACTAAGTGGAAAGCACCAAATAATATTAACAATAACAGCAATAACTTGCTAAACGCCGGTCCCTCGGTGATGTTACTAGAAGGGAGTGCGAACACAGGCAATGAGTTCATCGGGCAACGCGTGTGTGGGAACGCAACTCATAGTACCCAACGCCGCCCATGAAAAGGCGGCGTCGAGCGGCAGATTCGGGGAAGCTTCCCTGAAGCCCCCGCCTCACATGGCCTTGCTGCAAAGGCGCAGCGCCGCCGGCTCCACCTTTGCTTCTCCTCGCCCTGGGACAGCCTTCTCGGGGCGTCGCCGGGCTGTGACGCCATCAGAAGGCGCGTCCCCTATTTCGCAGAGAAGCCGAAAGGCACCATAGAGGTAGGAAAGGAGAGCGGAGGAAAGACTGGGCTTTCGCTCTTGAAACCGTCGAACTTGGGAATCGCCATAGAAATGTAACCAGAGAGCTCGGATGGAAATAGTAGAGCGGCCGGTAGAACCAAGACTTCCGAGTTTGCTGGAGCATATATGGAGGAAGACTTTTGGATGGAGTTAAGGACGGAAAAAAAGACAATGCAGAAATCGGATTGTATTGGGGGCGCCCTATAAAAAGCCCCGCAAAGTGGAGTGTCACAGAGTATTGAATCCATTCCCAGCCAGCGGGGGACAAGTTAATCCCTGTAAGTCACTCCAGCGTTTCCAAACTTGCAATTTTGTGGACTTCAAGTCCCAGAATTCCCCAGCCTGCATGAGTTTGCAGGTAACTAAATGGTTTATCCAGGGAAAGCAGGAACTGTATAAATTGGACTCAGGGTTGACCGAGTACACACCTCCAAATTGTGACGTCCCTAAAATTTGCTGGCAACCCCCACAAGTGACGCAATAAATAAATAAAAACACAAACGTATTTATTTAGGTATGGCACAATACACTCCGATAGTATCTTTTTCACTAGCCTCCACTAGTGTGCACTGCTTAGGTTTTACAAAAGCAGCCAAGGCCATTAAGTGATGCTCAGTCAGAGCTGAAGAACCTTCTTGTATGAGAAGCGAAACGTCTTCAAAGAAAATCAGAAAGTCCAGTTGCCTCCTGAAAAAAGCATCTTTGGGACAATTATGACCCGGATGACTGAGAATCTCCATAGACAGTGAGAGACAAGGCGGGATACTTAAGGCACTGGACTAGAAATCGGAAGACTGTCGGTTCTAGTCCCACCTTAGGCATGAAAGTCAACTGTGGTGACCTTGGGGTCAGTCCTTCTCTCTTGGTCCTAGTAAGGAGGCAATGCCAAACCACCAGCTTCCCATCATAGCTATCTGCAATTGCATTGACGCACGACCGAACGTGTGCAGCTGGGGCCTGCGCACACCTGCAACATATCGTGTACATCTATCTATCTATCTATCTATCTATCTATCTATATATCTATCTATCTATCTATCTATCTATCTATCTATCTATCTATCTATGTAATATAAAGGATGCTGCGCTTCAATGGTTAGAAGGCCTATTGGTATCTGAACAAAAATCTTTTTAACATTTATATTTTATTGTGTTTTTCTAATCTAGTTGAAATGTTAATATATACTGCAAGTCCATGTATGATATGCCATACGCTAAATAAATAAGTAAACAACCGCCCAATCAAGAAACTACCAGGAACACCTCCATCAACCCTTATAGGACAAGCCACTAAGTATATAAAGAGAGAGCAAATTCCTCTCTCTTCTAGCACTGATGATGTTACCTAGTTGGGTCACGAAACGTCTGCAAGAAAACCACCAAGCTCAGAGAGCACCAAGGACCCCTGAAGAGACAATGTTGTTGGATGATGGACCAAGTGGCCCCTTAGCTCCGGCTTTATTATTTATATAATAACAATGATATGCGTGTGTGTGTGTGTGTGCGTGCGTGGGTGTATGATAATACTATATAATTTATATTATGATTGCATTTATCTGCCCCATCTCGCCTAGAGGTTTAGAAAGCCCCTTTTTGCTTCCCAGTCATTCAATATGGGCTGAGCAAGTGAAGCTGGAGGCAGCCAAGATTTCCTTCCCTCCACTTTCCCCTCGCACTTTACATATGCCCAGAGGCACCGTGCACACTTAGAAGCAGCTGCCCGCCGGCCTCCCCGCCCGTCCCTTGTTTCTTCCATCCCTAAACCCTCCATTCCAGATTCACCCGCCTGGGATTGCCTCGATGCCTATGCTTTGCGACGTAAAACTGTGCCGAAAGAAATAGACCTTTTTAATGGTATTTTAAAGTTATTATCCTCTATCTTTATTAGTAACGCCTTATTAATGTTAATAGGGCGAAGGGAAGCCCTTTTGCTGCGACGCGGGGACACAAAAACATCACCTAATATTACTGAGGTTTCATTAATAAATACTACACTTAAAACTCCATTTTAAAAGCTTTGTTTCTTTTTGTGGCTGCTCGGCTCACCTGCGGCAGTACGAGGCTTTTTTCCCTTCTTGCGGCAGCGTAGAGCAGAAAAGAGGACAGGAAGGTGCCGACGGATGACTAAAAGCAACGGACAAGAATTCGGCCATAATAGGAAGGTCGATTCCAAATGAACTGGGGGATGGCCAATTTGGACGGACGGGAGGTCGCCATGCCGAGAAGGTCTAGGTGTTAATGCTATGGGACGGAAAAACCTGCCCTCCTGTGGTCAAAACGGGTATTGCGGCCGCCGAAATAAATAAACCTTTTGAATGGGATTTTAAGGTTATTATTCTCTATCTTTATTATTAACGCCTTATTAATATTAATAGGGCGACGGGAGGGCCTTTTGCTGAGACCCTGGGGCAGAGTAAGATAACCTAATATTAGTATGGTTTTATTAACAAAGAATAATAAACTTCAAACGCCATTTAAAAGGTTTATTTCTTTTGGGGGCTGCTGTACCTGCTTGTCCCTTAGCGAGAGATGGCGCGGCCTTCAAAAAGGCCTGTAATGATGAATTAAGGTTACTTTGATAGGTGCTAACTTTAAAGATAAACCTCACCAAACATACATAAATTTATTGCTATGCTTAATATTAAAATGAGTGAGATTAGATTTTACCTTCGCTGCTAGTTTTGAAACTGACGCATTTATTAAAATGTTTTATGTCTACCTACATCACCCTAATTTCTTGCTGCATCTTAGTTTCTAATCTTCCTAGTTATGCCCAGTCGTGAATATCATTTCACTGGGTGAAAAATAGACAGCTAGTCAATTGGGGGGAAGGGCCAGGCTAGAATTGGGGGTGGGGGCTGAGTTTTAGTACCACCTTAGGTATGAGAAACCAGCTTTGGGCCAAATTCCTCTCCTAGTCAGCCCTAAGTCTAACCTAACCCTAGGGCTGTTGCTGCATGGCGAAAATAAGAGAAGAAGGAGCATAGATATATTGCCGCCTTGATGTTATTTATAAAAAAATAAGGCGGATTAAAAAAATAAAATAGAGCTGCTATTAGGAAAAAAATAAGCAGAAGAAAAGTCATCTGGGTCAGTCAACCAAAACCAGCTTGGGCCAGTCACTCTCTCTCGGCCCTAGGAAGGAAGCAACGGCAACCATTTGTCTGAAATGGTATAGGGTGCCTGCCTAAGCAGGGGGTTGGAATAGAAGACTACTCAAGGTCCCTTCCAACTCGTTTAACCGCAGCTGGGGGGGGGGGGGAAACCTTGCCAAGGAAAACCGCAGGGATTTGGTCAGGCAATGGCCAGGAGTCGAGACTAAGTGGAAAGCACCAAATAATATTAACAATAACAGCAATAACTTGCTAAACGCCGGTCCCTCGGTGATGTTACTAGAAGGGAGTGCGAACACAGGCAATGAGTTCATCGGGCAACGCGTGTGTGGGAACGCAACTCATAGTACCCAACGCCGCCCATGAAAAGGCGGCGTCGAGCGGCAGATTCGGGGAAGCTTCCCTGAAGCCCCCGCCTCACATGGCCTTGCTGCAAAGGCGCAGCGCCGCCGGCTCCACCTTTGCTTCTCCTCGCCCTGGGACAGCCTTCTCGGGGCGTCGCCGGGCTGTGACGCCATCAGAAGGCGCGTCCCCTATTTCGCAGAGAAGCCGAAAGGCACCATAGAGGTAGGAAAGGAGAGCGGAGGAAAGACTGGGCTTTCGCTCTTGAAACCGTCGAACTTGGGAATCGCCATAGAAATGTAACCAGAGAGCTCGGATGGAAATGGTAGAGCGGCCGGTAGAACCAAGACTTCCGAGTTTGCTGGAGCATATATGGAGGAAGACTTTGGATTGGAGTTAAGGACGGAAAAAAGACAATGCAGAAATCTGGATTGTATTGGGGGCGCCCTATATAAAAGCCCCCCGCAAAGGTGGAGTGTCACAGAGTATTGCACATCCATTCCCAGCCAGCAGGGGACAAGTGTAATCCCTGTAAGTCATCCAGCGTTTCTCAAACTTGGCAATTTTTGTGGACTTCAAGTCCCAGAATTCCCCAGCCTGCATGCAGTTTGCAGGTAACTAAATGGTTTATCCAGGGAAAGCAGGAACTGTATTAAATTGGACTCCAGGGTTGACCGAGTACACCACCTCCAAATTTGTGACGTCCCCTAAAATTTGCTGGCAACCCCCAAGCGATCGCAATAAATAAATAAAAACACAAACGTATTTATTTAGCGTATGGCACAATACACTCAGATAGTATCTTTTCACTAGCCTCCACTAGTTGTGACACTGCTTAGGTTTTACAAAAGCAGCCAAGGCCATTAAGTGATGCTCCAGTCAGAGCTGAAGAACCTTCTTGTATGAGAAGCGAAACGTCTTCAAAGAAAATCAAGAAAGTCCAGTTGCCTCCTGAAAAAGCATCTTTGGGACAATTATGACCCGGATGACTGAGAATCTCCATAGACAGTGATAGACAATGCGGGATACTTAAGGCACTGGACTAGAAATCGGAAGACTGTCGGTTCTAGTCCCACCTTAGGCATGAAAGTCAACTGTGGTGACCTTGGGGTCAGTCCTTCTCTCTTGGTCCTAGTAAGGAGGCAATGCCAAACCACCAGCTTCCCATCATAGCTATCTGCAATTGCATTGACGCACGACCGAATGTGTGCAGCTGGGGCCTGCGCACACCTGCAACATATCGTGTACATCTATCTACCCTATCTATCTATCTATCTATCTATCAATCTATCAATCTATCAATCTATCTATCTATCTATCTATCTATCTATCTATCTATCTATCTATCTATCTATCTATCTATCTAATATAAAGGAGGCTGCACTTCAATGGTTAGACGGCCTATTGGTATCTGAACAAAAATCTTTTTAACATTTATATTTTATTGTGTTTTTCTAATCTAGGTGAAATGTTAATATATACTGCAAGTCCACGTATGATATGCCATACGCTAAATAAATAAGTAAACAACCGCCCAATCAAGAAACTACCAGGAACACCTCCATCAACACTGATAGGACAAGCCACTAAGTATATAAAGAGAGAGCAAATTCCTCTCTCTTCTAGCACTGATGATGTTACCTAGTTGGGTCACGAAACGTCTGCAAGAAAACCACCAAGCTCAGAGAGCACCAAGGACCCCTGAAGAGACAATGTTGTTAGATGATGGACCAAGTGGCCCCTTAGCTCCAGCTTTATTATTTATATAACAATGATATGCGTGTGTGTGTGTGTGTGTGCGTGCGTGGGTGTATGATAATACTATATAATTTATATTATGATTGCATTTATCTGCCCCATCTCGCCTAGAGGTTTAGAAAGCCCCTTTTTGCTTCCCAGTCAGTCAATATGGGCTGAGCAAGTGAAGCTGGAGGCAGCCAAGATTTCCTTCCCTCCACTTTCCCCTCGCACTTTACATATGCCCAGAGGCACCGTGCACACTTAGAAGCAGCTGCCCGCCGGCCTCCCCGCCCGTCCCTTGTTTCTTCCATCCCTAAACCCTCCATTCCAGATTCACCCGCCTGGGATTGCCTCGATGCCTATGCTTTGCGACGTAAAACTGTGCCGAAAGAAATAGACCTTTTTAATGGGATTTTAAAGTTATTATCCTCTATCTTTATTAGTAACGCCTTATTAATGTTAATAGGGCGAAGGGAAGCCCTTTTGCTGCGACGCGGGGACACAAAAACATCACCTAATATTACTGAGGTTTCATTAATAAATACTACACTTAAAACTCCATTTAAAAGCTTTATTTCTTTTTGTGGCTGCTCGGCTCACCTGCGGCAGTCCGAGGCTTTTTTCCCTTCTTGCGGCAGCGTAGAGCAGAAAAGAGGACAGGAAGGTGCCGACGGATGACTAAAAGCAACGGACAAGAATTCGGCCATAATAGGAAGGTCGATTCCAAATGAACTGGGGGATGGCCAATTTGGACGGACGGGAGGTCGCCATGCCGAGAAGGTCTAGGTGTTAATGCTATGGGACGGAAAAACGTGCCCTCCTGTGGTCAAAACGGGTATTGCGGCCGCCGAAATAAATAAACCTTTTGAATGGGATTTTAAGGTTATTATTCTCTATCTTTATTATTAACGCCTTATTAATATTAATAGGGCGACGGGAGGCCCTTTTGCTGAGACCCTGGGGCAGAGTAAGATAACCTAATATTAGTATGGTTTTATTAACAAAGAATAATAAACTTAAAACGCCATTTAAAAGGTTTATTTCTTTTGGGGGCTGCTGTACCTGCTTGTCCCTTAGCGAGAGATGGCGCGGCCTTCAAAAAGGCCTGTAATGATGAATTAAGGTTACTTTGATAGGTGCTAACTTTAAAGATAAACCTCACCAAACATACATAAATTTATTGCTATGCTTAATATTAAAATGAGTGAGATTAGATTTTACCTTCGCTGCTAGTTTTGAAACTGACGCATTTATTAAAATGTTTTATGTCTACCTACATCACACTAATTTCTTGCTGCATCTTAGTTTCTAATCTTCCTAGTATGCCCATTCGTGAATATCATTTCACTGGGGTGAAAAATAGACAGCTAGTCAATTGGGGTGGAAGGTGCCAGGCTAGAAATTGGGGGTGGGGGCTGAGTTTTAGTACCACCTTAGGTATGAGAAACCAGCTTTGGGCCAATTCCTCTCCTAGTCAGCCTAAGTCTAACCCTAACCCTAGGGCTGTTGCTGCATGGCGAAAATAAGAGAAGGAAGGAGCATTAGATATATTTGCCGCCTTGAGTTATTTATAAAAAAATAACAAAGGCTGCATTAAAAAAATACGCAAAAAGTCATCTGGGTCAGTCACTCCAAAACCAGCTTTGGGCCAGTCACTCTCTCTCGGCCCTAGGAAGGAAGCAACGGCAAACCATTTGTCTGAAATGGTATAGGGTTGCCTGCCTAAGCAGGGGGTTGGACTAGAAGACCTCCAAGGTCCCTTCCAACTCGGTTATTCTATTCTAACCGCAGCTGGGGGGAAAAACCTTGCCAAGAAAACCGCAGGGATTTGGTCAGGCAATGGCCAGGAGTCGAGACTAAGTGGAAAGCACCAAATAATATTAAGAATAACAGCAATAACTTGCTAAACGCCCGGCTCCCTCCGGTGATGTTACTAGAAGGGAGTGCGAACACAGGCCATTGAGTTCATCGGGCAACGCGTGTCGTGGGAACGCAACTCCTAGTACCCACGCCGCCCATGAAAAGGCGGCGTCGAGCGGCAGGTTCGGGGAAGCTTCCCTGAAGCCCCCGCCTCACCTGGCCTTGCTGCAAAGGCAGCAGCGCCGCCGGCTCCACCTTTGCCTTCTCCTTCGCCCTGGGACAGCCTTCTCGGGGCGTCGCCGGGCTGTGACGCCATCAGAAGGCGCGTCCCCTATTTCGGCAGAGAAGCGGAAAGGAACCATAGAGGTAGGAAAGGAGAGCGGAGGGCAGACTGGGCTTTCCGCTCTTCAAACCGTCGATCTTGGGAATCGCCATAGATATGTAACCAGAGAGCTCGGGTGGAAATGGTAGAGCGGCCGGTAGAACCAAGACTTCCGAGTTTGCTGGAGCATATATGGAGGAAGACTTTGGATTGGAGTTAAGGACGGAAAAAAGACAATGCAGAAATCTGGATTGTATTGGGGGCGCCCTATATAAAAGCCCCCCGCAAAGGTGGAGTGTCACAGAGTATTGCACATCCATTCCCAGCCAGCAGGGGACAAGTTTAATCCCTGTAAGTCATCCAGCGTTTCTCAAACTTGGCAATTTTTGTGGACTTCAAGTCCCAGAATTCCCCAGCCTGCATGCAGTTTGCAGGTCACTAAATGGTTTATCCAGGGAAAGCAGGAACTGTATTAAATTGGACTCCAGGGCTGACCGAGTACACCACCTCCAAATTTGTGACGTCCCCTAAAATTTGCTGCCAACCCCCAAGCGATCGCAATAAATAAATAAAAACACAAACGTATTTATTTAGCGTATGGCACAATACACTCCGATAGTATCTTTTCACTAGCATCCACTAGTTGTGACACTGCTTAGGTTTTACAAAAGCAGCCAAGGCCATTAAGTGATGCTGCTCCGTCATCAGCGCTGAAGAACCTTCTTTGTATGAGAAGCGCAAAAGTCTTAAAAAGAAATCCAAGAAAGTCCAGTTGCCTCCTGACTTGAAAAAGCTCTTTGGGGACAATTATTGACCCGGAATGACTGAGAAATCCCATAGACAGTGAAGACAATGCGGGATACTAATAGGCACTGGGACTAGAAATCGGAAAAGATGTGGTTCTAGTCCCACCTTAGGCATGAAAGTCAACTGTGGTGACCTTGGGGTCAGTCCTGCTCTCTTGGTCCTAGTAAGGAGGCAATGCTTCCCATCATAGCTATCTGCAATTGCATTGACGCACGACCGAATGTGTGCAGCTGGGGCCTGCGCACACCTGCAACATATCGTGTACATCTATCTATCATCTATCTATCTATCTATCTATCTATCTATCTATCTATCTATCTATCTATCTATCTATCTATCTATCTATCTATCTATCTATCTATCTATCTATCTATCTATCTATCTATCTAATATAAAGGAGGCTGCACTTCAATGGTTAGACGGCCTATTGGTATCTGAACAAAAATCTTTTTAACATTTATATTTTATTGTGTTTTTCTAATCTAGGTGAAATGTTAATATATACTGCAAGTCCATGTATGATATGCCATACGCTAAATAAATAAGTAAACAACCGCCCAATCAAAAAACTACCAGGAACACCTCCATCAACACTGATAGGACAAGCCACTAAGTATATAAAGAGAGAGCAAATTCCTCTCTCTTCTAGCACTGATGATGTTACCTAGTTGGGTCACGAAACGTCTGCAAGAAAACCACCAAGCTCAGAGAGCACCAAGGACCCCTGAAGAGACAATGTTGTTGGATGATGGACCAAGTGGCCCCTTAGCTCCGGCTTTATTATTTATATAATAACAATGATATGCGTGGGTGTGTGTGTGTGCGTGCGTGGGTGTATGATAATACTATATAATTTATATTATGATTGCATTTATCTGCCCCATCTCGCCTAGAGGTTTAGAAAGCCCCTTTTTGCTTCCCAGTCAGTCAATATGGGCTGAGCAAGTGAAGCTGGAGGCAGCCAAGATTTCCTTCCCTCCACTTTCCCCTCGCACTTTACATATGCCCAGAGGCACCGTGCACACTTAGAAGCAGCTGCCCGCCGGCCTCCCCGCCCGTCCCTTGTTTCTTCCATCCCTAAACCCTCCATTCCATATTCACCCGCCTGGGATTGCCTCGATGCCTATGCTTTGCGACGTAAAACTGTGCCGAAAGAAATAGACCTTTTTAATGGGATTTTAAAGTTATTATCCTCTATCTTTATTAGTAACGCCTTATTAATGTTAATAGGGCGAAGGGAAGCCCTTTTGCTGCGACGCGGGGACACAAAAACATCACCTAATATTACTGAGGTTTCATTAATAAATACTACACTTAAAACTCCATTTACAAGCTTTATTTCTTTTTGTGGCTGCTCGGCTCACCTGCGGCAGTCCGAGGCTTTTTTCCCTTCTTGCGGCAGCGTAGAGCAGAAAAGAGGACAGGAAGGTGCCGACGGATGACTAAAAGCAACGGACAAGAATTCGGCCATAATAGGAAGGTCGATTCCAAATGAACTGGGGGATGGCCAATTTGGACGGACGGGAGGTCGCCATGCCGAGAAGGTCTAGGAGTTAATGCTATGGGACGGAAAAACCTGCCCTCCTGTGGTCAAAACGGGTATTGCGGCCGCCGAAATAAATAAACCTTTTGAATGGGATTTTAAGGTTATTATTCTCTATCTTTATTATTAACGCCTTATTAATATTAATAGGGCGACGGGAGGCCCTTTTGCTGAGACCCTGGAGCAGAGTAAGATAACCTAATATTAGTATGGTTTTATTAACAAAGAATAATAAACTTAAAACGCCATTTAAAAGGTTTATTTCTTTTGGTGGCTGCTGTACCTGCTTGTCCCTTAGCGAGAGATGGCGCGGCCTTCAAAAAGGCCTGTAATTATGAATTAAGGTTACTTTGATAGGTGCTAACTTTAAAGATAAACCTCACCAAACATACATAAATTTATTGCTTATGGTTAATATTAAAATGAGTGAGATTAGATTTTACCTTCGCTGCTAGTTTTGAAACTGACGCATTTATTAAAATGTTTATGTCTACCTACAATCACACTAATTTCTTGCTGCATTATTTCTAATATTCCTAGTATGCCCATCGTGAATATCATTTCACTGGGTTGAAAAATAGACAGCTAGTCAATTGGGGTGGAAGGTGCCAGGCTAGAAAATTGGGGGTGGGGGCTGAGTTTTAGACCACCTTAGTATGAGAAAACCAGCTTTGGGCCAATTCTCTCCTAGTCAGCCTAAGTCTAACCCTAACCCTAGGGCTGTTGCTGCATGGCGAAAATAAGAGAAGGAAGGAGCATTAGATATATTTGCCGCCTTGAGTTATTTTATAAAAAATAACAAAGGGTTTAAAAAAATACGCAAAAAGTCATCTGGTAGTCACTCCAAAACCAGCTTTGGGCCAGTCACTCTCTCTCGGCCCTAGGAAGGAAGCAACGGCAAACCATTTGTCTGAAATGGTATAGGGTTGCTGCCTAAGCAGGGGGTTGGACTAGAAGACCTCCAAGGTCCCTTCCAACTCGGTTATTCTATTCTAACCGCAGCTGGGGGGGGAAAACCTTGCCAAGAAAACCGCAGGGATTGGTCAGGCAATGGCCAGGAGTCGAGACTAAGTGGAAAGCACAAATAATATTAAGAATAACAGCAATAACTTACTAAACGCCCGGCTCCCTCCGGTGATGTTACTAGAAGGGACGTGCGAACACAGGCAATTGAGTTCATCGGCAACGCGGTCGTGGGAACGCAACTCTATAGTACCCACGCCGCCCATGAAAAGGCGGCGCGAGCGGCAGATTCGGGGAAGCTTCCCTGAAGCCCCCGCCTCACCTGGCCTTGCTGCAAAGGCAGCAGCGCCGCCGGCTCCACCTTTGCCTTCTCCTTCGCCCTGGGACAGCCTTCTCGGGGCGTTCGCGGGCTGTGACGCCATCAGAAGGCGCGTCCCCTATTCGGCAGAAGAAGCCGAAAGGCACCATGAGGTAGGAACGGAGGAGGCGGAGGGGACTGGGCTTTCCGCTCTTGAAACCGTCGAACTTGGGAATCGCCATAGAAATGTAACCAGAGAGCTCGGATGGAAAATAGTGTAGAGCGGCCGTAGACCAAGACTTCCGAGTTTGCTGGAGCATATATGGAGGAAGACTTTGGATTGGAGTTAAGGAGGAATAAAAAAGACAATGCAGAAATCTGGATTGTATTGGGGGCGCCCTATAAAAAGCCCCCGCAAAGGGTGGAGTGTCACAGAGTATTGCACATCCATTCCAGCAGCAGGGACAAGTTTAATCCCTGTAAAGTCATCCAGCGTTTCTCAAACTTGGCAATTTTTGTGGATTCAAGCCCAGAATTCACCAGCCTGCATGCAGTTTGCAGGTAACTAAATGGTTTATCCAGGGAAAGCAGGAACTGTATTAAATTGGACTCCAGGGTTGACCGAGTACACCACCTCCAAATCTGTGACGTCCCCTAAAATTTGCTGGCAACCCCCAAGCGATCGCAATAAATAAATAAAAACACAAACGTATTTATTTAGCGTATGGCACAATACACTCCGATAGTATCTTTTCACTAGCCTCCACTAGTTGTGACACTGCTTAGGTTTTACAAAAGCAGCCAAGGCCATTAAGTGATGCTCCAGTCAGAGCTGAAGAACCTTCTTGTATGAGAAGCGAAACGTCTTCAAAGAAAATCAAGAAAGTCCAGTTGCCTCCTGAAAAAGCATCTTTGGGACAATTATGACCCCGATGACTGAGAATCTCCATAGACAGTGAGAGACAATGCGGGATACTTAAGGCACTGGACTAGAAATCGGAAGACTGTCGGTTCTAGTCCCACCTTAGGCATGAAAGTCAACTGTGGTGACCTTGGGGTCAGTCCTTCTCTCTTGGTCCTAGTAAGGAGGCAATGCCAAACCACCAGCTTCCCATCATAGCTATCTGCAATTGCATTGACGCACGACCGAATGTGTGCAGCTGGGGCCTGCGCACACCTGCAACATATCGTGTACATCTATCTACCCTATCTACCTATCAATCTATCAATCTATCAATCTATCGATTATCTATCTAATCTATCTATCTATATTATCTAGCTACATCTATCTATCTATCTATCTATCTATCCATCTATTAATATAAGGAGGTTGCACTTCAATGGTTAGACGGCTATTGGATATGAACAAAAATTTTTTTAACATTTATATTTTATTGTGTTTGCTAATCTAGTGAAATGTTAATATATACTGCCAAGTCCATGCATGATATGCCATACGCTAAATAAAAGTAAACAACCGCCAAATCAAGAAACTACCAGGAACACCTCCATCAACACTGATAGGACAAGCCACTAAGTATATAAAGAGAGAGCAAATTCCTCTCTCTTCTAGCACTGATGATGTTACCTAGTTGGGTCACGAAACGTCTGCAAGAAAACCACCAAGCTCAGAGAGCACCAAGGACCCCTGAAGAGACAATGTTGTTGGATGATGGACCAAGTGGCCCCTTAGCTCCGGCTTTATTATTTATATAATAACAATGATATGCGTGTGTGTGTGTGTGTGTGCGTGCGTGCGTGGGTGTATGATAATACTATATAATTTATATTATGATTGCATTTATCTGCCCCATCTCGCCTAGAGGTTTAGAAAGCCCCTTTTTGCTTCCCAGTCAGTCAATATGGGCTGAGCAAGTGAAGCTGGAAGCAGCCAAGATTTCCTTCCCTCCACTTTCCCCTCGCACTTTACATATGCCCAGAGGCACCGTGCACACTTAGAAGCAGCTGCCCGCCGGCCTCCCCGCCCGTCCCTTGTTTCTTCCATCCCTAAACCCTCCATTCCAGATTCACCCGCCTGGGATTGCCTCGCTGCCTATGCTTTGCGACGTAAAACTGTGCCGAAAGAAATAGACCTTTTTAATGGGATTTTAAAGTTATTATCCTCTATCTTTATTAGTAACGCCTTATTAATGTTAATAGGGCGAAGGGAAGCCCTTTTGCTGCGACGCGGGGACACAAAAACATCACCTAATATTACTGAGGTTTCATTAATAAATACTACACTTAAAACTCCATTTAAAAGCTTTATTTCTTTTTGTGGCTGCTCGGCTCACCTGCGGCAGTACGAGGCTTTGTTCCCTTCTTGCGGCAGCGTAGAGCAGAAAAGAGGACAGGAAGGTGCCGACGGATGACTAAAAGCAACGGACAAGAATTCGGCCATAATAGGAAGGTCGATTCCAAATGAACTGGGGGATGGCCAATTTGGACGGACGGGAGGTCGCCATGCCGAGAAGGTCTAGGAGTTAATGCTATGGGACGGAAAAACCTGCCCTCCTGTGGTCAAAACGGGTATTGCGGCCGCCGAAATAAATAAACCTTTTGAATGGGATTTTAAGGTTATTATTCTCTATCTTTATTATTAACGCCTTATTAATATTAATAGGGCGACGGGAGGCCCTTTTGCTGAGACCCTGGAGCAGAGTAAGATAACCTAATATTAGTATGGTTTTATTAACAAAGAATAATAAACTTAAAACGCCATTTAAAAGGTTTATTTCTTTTGGGGGCTGCTGTACCTGCTTGTCCCTTAGCGAGAGATGGCGCGGCCTTCAAAAAGGCCTGTAATGATGAATTAAGGTTACTTTGATAGGTGCTAACTTTAAAGATAAACCTCACCAAACATACATAAATTTATTGCTATGCTTAATATTAAAATGAATGAGATTAGATTTTACCTTCGCTGCTAGTTTTGAAACTGACGCATTTATTAAAATGTTTTATGTCTACCTACATCACACTAATTTCTTGCTGCATCTTAGTTTCTAATCTTCCTAGTATGCCCATTGGTGAATATCATTTCACTGGGGTGAAAAATAGACAGCTAGTCAATTGGGGTGGAAGGTGCCCAGGCTAGAAAATTGGGGGTGGGGGCTGAGTTTTAGACCACCTTAGTATGAGAAAACCAGCTTTGGGCCAATTCTCTCCTAGTCAGCCTAAGTCTAACCCTAACCCTAGGGCTGTTGCTGCATGGCGAAAATAAGAGAAGGAAGGAGCATTAGATATATTTGCCGCCTTGAGTTATTTTATAAAAAATAACAAAGGGTTTAAAAAAATACGCAAAAAGTCATCTGGTAGTCACTCCAAAACCAGCTTTGGGCCAGTCACTCTCTCTCGGCCCTAGGAAGGAAGCAACGGCAAACCATTTGTCTGAAATGGTATAGGGTTGCTGCCTAAGCAGGGGGTTGGACTAGAAGACCTCCAAGGTCCCTTCCAACTCGGTTATTCTATTCTAACCGCAGCTGGGGGGGGAAAACCTTGCCAAGAAAACCGCAGGGATTGGTCAGGCAATGGCCAGGAGTCGAGACTAAGTGGAAAGCACAAATAATATTAAGAATAACAGCAATAACTTACTAAACGCCCGGCTCCCTCCGGTGATGTTACTAGAAGGGACGTGCGAACACAGGCAATTGAGTTCATCGGCAACGCGGTCGTGGGAACGCAACTCTATAGTACCCACGCCGCCCATGAAAAGGCGGCGCGAGCGGCAGATTCGGGGAAGCTTCCCTGAAGCCCCCGCCTCACCTGGCCTTGCTGCAAAGGCAGCAGCGCCGCCGGCTCCACCTTTGCCTTCTCCTTCGCCCTGGGACAGCCTTCTCGGGGCGTTCGCGGGCTGTGACGCCATCAGAAGGCGCGTCCCCTATTCGGCAGAAGAAGCCGAAAGGCACCATGAGGTAGGAACGGAGGAGGCGGAGGGGACTGGGCTTTCCGCTCTTGAAACCGTCGAACTTGGGAATCGCCATAGAAATGTAACCAGAGAGCTCGGATGGAAAATAGTGTAGAGCGGCCGGTAGAACCAAGACTTCCGAGTTTGCTGGAGCATATATGGAGGAAGACTTTGGATTGGAGTTAAGGACGGAAAAAAGACAATGCAGAAATCTGGATTGTATTGGGGGCGCCCTATATAAAAGCCCCCCGCAAAGGTGGAGTGTCACAAAGTATTGCACATCCATTCCCAGCCAGCAGGGGACAAGTTTAATCCCTGTAAGTCATCCAGCGTTTCTCAAACTTGGCAATTTTTGTGGACTTCAAGTCCCAGGATTCCCCAGCCTGCATGCAGTTTGCAGGTAACTAAATGGTTTATCCAGGGAAAGCAGGAACTGTATTAAATTGGACTCCAGGGTTGACCGAGTACACCACCTCCAAATTTGTGACGTCCCCTAAAATTTGCTGGCAACCCCCAAGCGATCGCAATAAATAAATAAAAACACAAACGTATTTATTTAGCGTATGGCACAATACACTCCGATAGTATCTTTTCACTAGCCTCCACTAGTTGTGACACTGCTTAGGTTGTACAAAAGCAGCCAAGGCCATTAAGTGATGCTCCAGTCAGAGCTGCAGAACCTTCTTGTATGAGAAGCGAAACGTCTTCAAAGAAAATCAAGAAAGTCCAGTTGCCTCCTGAAAAAGCATCTTTGGGACAATTATGACCCGGATGACTGAGAATCTCCATAGACAGTGAGAGACAATGCGGGATACTTAAGGCACTGGACTAGAAATCGGAAGACTGTCGGTTCTAGTCCCACCTTAGGCATGAAAGTCAACTGTGGTGACCTTGGGGTCAGTCCTTCTCTCTTGGTCCTAGTAAGGAGGCAATGCCAAAACACCAGCTTCCCATCATAGCTATCTGCAATTGCATTGACGCACGACCGAACGTGTGCAGCTGGGGCCTGCGCACACCTGCAACATATCGTGTATATCTATCTATCTATCTATCTATCTATCTATCTATCTATCTATCTATCTATCTATCTATCTATCTATCTATCTATCTATCTATCTATCTAATATAAAGGAGGCTGCACTTCAATGGTTAGACGGCCTATTGGTATCTGAACAAAAATCTTTTTAACATTTATATTTTATTGTGTTTTTCTAATCTAGGTGAAATGTTAATATATACTGCAAGTCCATGTATGATATGCCATACGCTAAATAAATAAGTAAACAACCGCCCAATCAAGAAACTACCAGGAACACCTCCATCAACACTGATAGGACAAGCCACTAAGTATATAAAGAGAGAGCAAATTCCTCTATCTTCTAGCACTGATGATGTTACCTAGTTGGGTCACGAAACGTCTGCAAGAAAACCACCAAGCTCAGAGAGCACCAAGGACCCCTGAAGAGACAATGTTGTTAGATGATGGACCAAGTGGCCCCTTAGCTCCGGCTTTATTATTTATATAATAACAATGATATGCGTGTGCGTGTGTGTGTGTGCGTGCGTGGGTGTATGATAATACTATATAATTTATATTATGATTGCATTTATCTGCCCCATCTCGCCTAGAGGTTTAGAAAGCCCCTTTTTGCTTCCCAGTCAGTCAATATGGGCTGAGCAAGTGAAGCTGGAGGCAGCCAAGATTTCCTTCCCTCCACTTTCCCCTCGCACTTTACATATGCCCAGAGGCACCGTGCACACTTAGAAGCAGCTGCCCGCCGGCCTCCCCGCCCGTCCCTTGTTTCTTCCATCCCTAAACCCTCCATTCCAGATTCACCCGCCTGGGATTGCCTCGATGCCTATGCTTTGCGACGTAAAACTGTGCCGAAAGAAATAGACCTTTCTAATGGGATTTTAAAGTTATTATCCTCTTTATCTTTATAGTAACGCCCTTATTAATGTTAAAGGGCGAAAGGGAAGCCCTTTTGTGCGACGCGGGGACACAAAAACATCACCTAATATTACTGAGGTTTCATTAATAAATACTACACTTAAACTCCATTTAAAAGCTTTTATTTCTTTTTTGTGGCTGCTCGGTCACATGCGCAGTACGAGGTTTTCCCTTCTTGCGGCAGCGTAGAGCAGAAGAGAGGACAGGAAGGTGCCGACGGATGACTAAAAGCAACGGACAAGACGTCGGCCATGATAGGAAGGTCGATTCCAAATGAAATGGGGGAAGGCCAATTTGGACGGACGGGAGGTCGCCATGCGAGAAGGTCTAGGAACCGTTGTTAATGCTATGGACGGAAAAAAACGTGCTCCTGTGGTCAAAACGGGTATTGGGCCGCCGAAATAAATAAACCTTGTTTGAATGGGATTTTAAGGTTATTATTCTCTATCTTATATTAACGCCTTATTAATATTAATAGGGCGACTGGGAGGCCCTTTGCTGCGACCCTGGGGCAGAGTAAGATAACCTAATATTGTAAGGTTTTATTAATAAAGAATAATAAACTTAAAACGCCATTTAAAAGGTTTATTTCTTTTGTGGCTGCTTTACCTGCTTGTCCCTTAGCGAGAGATGGCGCGGCCTTCAAAAAGGCCTGTAATGATGAATTAAGGTTACTTTGATAGGTGCTAACTTTAAAGATAAACCTCACCAAACATACACAAAATTTATTGCTATGCTTAATATTAAAATGAGTGAGATTAGATTTTACCTTCGCTGCTAGTTTTGAAACTGACGCATTTATTAAAATGTTTTATGTCTACCTACATCACACTAATTTCTTGCTGCATCTTAGTTTCTAATCTTCCTAGTATGCCCATTCGTGAATATCATTTCACTGGGGTGAAAAATAGACAGCTAGTCAATTGGGGTGGAAGGTGCCAGGCTAGAAATTGGGAGTGGGGGCTGAGTTTTAGTACCACCTTAGGTATGAGAAACCAGCTTTGGGGCAAATTCTCTCCTAGTCAGCAGCCTAATCAAACCTAACCCTAGGGCTGTTGCAGCATGGCGAAAATAAGAGAAGGAAGGAGCATAGAATATCTTGCCGCCTTGAGTATTTATAAAAAAATAACAAAAAAAGGCGGCATTAAAAAAATACGCAAAAAAGTCATCTGGGTCAGTCACTCCAAAACCAGCTTTGGGCCAGTCACACTCTCTCGGCCCTAGGAAGGAAGCAATGGCAAACCATTTGTCTGAAATGGTATAGGGTTGCCTGCCTAAGCAGGGGGTTGGACTAGAAGACCTCCAAGGTCCCTTCCAACTCGGTTATTCTATTCTAACCACAGCTGGGGGGGGAGGGAGAAACCTTGCCACGAAAACCGCAGGGATTTGGTCAGGCAATGGCCAGGAGTCGAGACTAAGTCGAAAGCACCAAATATTAAGAATAACAGCAATAACTTACTAAACGCCCGGCTCCCTCCGGTGACATTACTAGAAGGGAGTGCGAACCCAGGCAATTGAGTTCATCGGGCAACGCGTGTCGTGGGAACGCAACTCTAGTACCCACGCCGCCCGTGAAAAGGCGGCGTCGAGCGGCAGATTCGGGGTCCCTTCCCTGAAGCCTCCGCCTCACCTGGCCTTGATCCAAAGGCAGCAGCGCCGCCGGCTCCACCTTTGCCTTCTCCTTCGCCGTGGGACAGCCTTCTCGGGGCGTCGCCGGGCTGTGACGCCATCAGAAGGCGCGTCCCCTATTTCGGCCGAGAAGCGGAAAGGCACCATAGAGGTAGGAAAGGAGAGCGGAGGGCAGACTGGGCTTTCCCCTCTTCAAACCGTCGCTCTTGGGAATCGCCATAGATATGTACACAGAGAGCTCGGGTGGAAATCGTAGAGCGGCCGGTAGAACCAAGACTTCCGAGTTTGCTGGAGCATATATGGAGGAAGACTTTGGATTGGAGTTAAGGACGGAAAAAAGACAATGCAGAAATCTGGATTGTATTGGGGGCGCCCTATATAAAAGCCCCCGGCAAAGGTGGAGTGTCACAGAGTATTGCACATCCATTCCCAGCCAGCAGGGGACAAGTTTAATCCCTGTAAGTCATCCAGCGTTTCTCAAACTTGGCAATTTTTGTGGACTTCAAGTCCCAGAATTCCCCAGCCTGCATGCAGTTTGCAGGTAACTAAATGGTTTATCCAGGGAAAGCAGGAACTGTATTAAATTGGACTCCAGGGTTGACCGAGTACACCACCTCCAAATTTGTGACGTACCCTAAAATTTGCTGGCAACCCCCAAGCGATCGCAATAAATAAATAAAAACACAAACGTATTTATTTAGCGTATGGCACAATACACTCCGATAGTATCTTTTCACTAGCCTCCACTAGTTGTGACACTGCTTAGGTTTTACAAAAGCAGCCAAGGCCATTAAGTGATGCTCCAGTCAGAGCTGAAGAACCTTCTTGTATGAGAAGCGAAACGTCTTCAAAGAAAATCAAGGAAGTCCAGTTGCCTCCTGAAAAAGCATCTTTGGGACAATTATGACCCAGATGACTGAGAATCTCCATAGACAGTGAGAGACAATACTTAAGGCACTGGACTAGAAATCGGAAGACTGTCGGTTCTAGTCCCACCTTAGGCATGAAAGTCAACTGTGGTGACCTTGGGGTCAGTCCTTCTCTCTTGGTCCTAGTAAGGAGGCAATGCCAAACCACCAGCTTCCCATCATAGCTATCTGCAATTGCATTGACGCACGACCGAATGTGTGCAGCTGGGGCCTGCGCACACCTGCAACATATTGTGTACATCTATCTACCCTATCTATCTATCAATCTATCAATCTATCTATCTATCTATCTATCTATCTATCTATCTATCTAATATAAAGGAGGCTGCACTTCAATGGTATCTGAACAAAAATCTTTTTAACATTTATATTTTATTGTGTTTTTCTAATCTAGGTGAAATGTTAATATATACTGCTAGTCCATGTATGATACGCTAAATAAATAAGTAAACAACCGCCCAATCAAGAAACTACCAGGAACACCTCCATCAACCCTGATAGGACAAGCCACTAAGTATATAAAGAGAGAGCAAATTCCTCTCTCTTCTAGCACTGATGATGTTACCTAGTTGGGTCACAAAACGTCTGCAAGAAAACCACCAAGCTCAGAGAGCACCAAGGACCCCTGAAGAGACAATGTTGTTGGATGATGGACCAAGTGGCCCCTTAGCTCCGGCTTTATTATTTATATAATAACAATGATATGCGTGTGTGTGTGTGCGCGCATGTGAGAGGGTGTATGATAATACTATATAATTTATATTATGATGACATTTATCTGCCCCATCTAGCTAGAGGTTTAGAAAGCCCTTTTTGCTTCCCAGCTCAGTCAATAGGGCTGAGAAAGTGAAGCTGGAGGCAGCCACCAAGATTTCTTCCCTCCACTTTCCCCTCGCACTTTACATAGCCCAGAGGCACGTGCCCACTTAGAAGCAGCTGCCCGCCGGCCTCACGCCGGTCCCTTGTTTTTCATCCCTAAACCCTCCATTCCAGATTCACCCGCCTGGGATTGCCTCGATGCCTATGCTTTGCGACGTAAAACTGTGCCGAAAGAAATAGACCTTTTGAATGAGATTTTAAAGTTATTATCCTCTATCTTTATTAGTAACGCCTTATTAATGTTAATAGGGCGAAGGGAAGCCCTTTTGCTGCGACGCGGGGACACAAAAACATCACCTAATATTACTGAGGTTTCATTAATAAATACTACACTTAAAACTCCATTTAAAAGCTTTATTTCTTTTTGCGGCTGCTCGGCTCACCTGCGGCAGTACGAGGCTTTTTTCCCTTCTTGCGGCAGCGTAGAGCAGAAGAGAGGACAGGAAGGTGCCGACGGATGACTAAAAGCAACGGACAAGACGTCGGCCATAATAGGAAGGTCGATTCCAAATGAACTGGGGGATGGCCAATTTGGACGGACGGGAGGCCGCCATGCCGAGAAGGTCTAGGTGTTAATGCTATGGGACGGAAAAACGTGCCCTCCTGTGGTCAAAACGGGTATTGCGGCCGCCGAAATAAATAAACCTTTTGAATGGGATTTTAAGGTTATTATTCTCTATCTTTATTATTAACGCCTTATTAATATTAATAGGGCGACGGGAGGCCCTTTTGCTGAGACCCTGGGGCAGAGTAAGATAACCTAATATTAGTATGGTTTTATTAACAAAGAATAATAAACTTAAAACGCCATTTAAAAGGTTTATTTCTTTTGGGGGCTGCTGTACCTGCTTGTCCCTTAGCGAGAGATGGCGCGGCCTTCAAAAAGGCCTGTAATGATGAATTAAGGTTACTTTGATAGGTGCTAACTTTCAAGATAAACCTCACCAAACATACATAAATTTATTGCTATCTTAATATTAAAATGATGTGAAAGATTAGATTTTACCTTCGCTGCATAGTTTCGAAAACAAACTGACGCATTTATTAAAATTTTTATTGTCTACCTACATCACACTAATTTACTTGCTGATCTTAGTTTCTAATTCTTCCTAGTATGCCCATTGTGAATATCATTTCCAGGGCGTGACAAAATGACAGTTAGTCAATTGGGGGTGGAAGGTGCCAGGCTAGAAATTGGGGGGGGGGGGGCTGAGTTTTAGTACCACCTTAGGTATGAGAAACCAGCTTTGGGCCAATTCCTCTCCTAGTCAGCCTAAGTCTAACCCTAACCCTAGGGCTGTTGTTGCATGGCGAAAATAAGAGAAGGAAGGAGCATTAGATATATTTGCCGCCTTGAGTTATTTATAAAAAAATAACAAAGGCTGCATTAAAAAAATACGCAAAAAGTCATCTGGGTCAGTCACTCCAAAACCAGCTTTGGGCCAGTCACTCTCTCTCGGCCCTAGGAAGGAAGCAACGGCAAACCATTTGTCTGAAATGGTATAGGGTTGCCTGCCTAAGCAGGGGGTTGGACTAGAAGACCTCCAAGGTCCCTTCCAACTCGGTTATTCTATTCTAACCGCAGCTGGGGGGGAAAACCTTGCCAAGAAAACCGCAGGGATTTGGTCAGGCAATGGCCAGGAGTCGAGACTAAGTGGAAAGCACCAAATAATATTAAGAATAACAGCAATAACTTGCTAAACGCCCGGCTCCCTCCGGTCACGTTACTAGAAGGGAGTGCGAACACCGGCAATTGAGTTCATCGGGCAACGCGTGTCGTGGGAACGCAACTCCTAGTACCCACGCCGCCCATGAAAAGGCGGCGTCGAGCGGCAGATTCGGGGAAGCTTCCCTGAAGCCCCCGCCTCACCTGGCCTTGATGCAAAGGCAGCAGCGCCGCCGGCTCCACCTTTGCCTTCTCCTTGGCCGCGGGACAGCCTTCTCGGGGCGTCGCCGGGCTGTGACGCCATCAGAAAGGCGCGTCCCCTATTTCGGCAGAGCAGAAGCGGAAAGGAACCATAGAGTTTAGGAAAGGAGAGCGGAGGGCAGAGACTGGGCTTTCCGCCTTCAAACCGTCGATCTTGGGAATCGCCAAGATATGTAACCAGAGAAGCTGGGTTGGAAATGGTTAGAGCGGCGGTAGAAACCAAGACTTCCGAGTTTGCGGAGCATATATGGAGGAAGACTTTTCGGATTGAGTTAAGGACAGGAAAAAAGACAAAGCAGAAATTCGGGATTGTATTTGGGGGCGCCCCAGATAAAAGCACCCCGCAAAGGTGAGTGCACAGAGTATTGCACATCATCCCAGCCAGCAGGGGACAAGTTTAATCCTGTAAGTCATCCAGCGTTTCTCAAACTTTGCAATTTTTGTGGACTTCAAGTCCCAGAATTCCCCAGCCTGCATGCAGTTTGCAGGTAACTAAATGGTTTATCCAGGGAAAGCAGGAACTGTATTAAATTGGACTCCAGGGTTGACCGAGTACACCACCTCCAAATTTGTGACGTCCCCTAAAATTTGCTGGCAACCCCCAAGCGATCGCAATAAATAAATAAAAACACAAACGTATTTATTTAGCGTATGGCACAATACACTCCGATAGTATCTTTTCACTAGCCTCCACTAGTTGTGACACTGCTTAGTTTTTACAAAAGCAGCTAAGGCCATTAAGTGATGCTCCAGTCAGAGCTGAAGAACCTTCTTGTATGAGAAGCGAAACGTCTTCAAAGAAAATCCAGAAAGTCCAGTTGCCTCCTGAAAAAGCATCTTTGGGACAATTATGACCCGGATGACTGAGAATCTCCATAGACAGTGAGAGACAATGCGGGATACTTAAGGCACTGGACTAGAAATCGGAAGACTGTCGGTTCTAGTCCCACCTTAGGCATGAAAGTCAACTGTGGTGACCTTGGGGTCAGTCCTTCTCTCTTGGTCCTAGTAAGGAGGCAATGCCAAACCACCAGCTTCCCATCATATCTATCTGCAATTGCATTGACGCACGACCGAACGTGTGCAGCTGGGGCCTGCGCACACCTGCAACATATCGTGTATATCTATCTATCTATCTATCTATCTATCTATCTATCTATCTATCTATCTATCTATCTATCTATCTATCTATCTATCTATCTATCTATCTATCTATCTATCTATCTATCTATCTATCTATCTATCTATCTATCTAATATAAAGGAGGCTGCACTTCAATGGTTAGACGGCCTATTGGTATCTGAACAAAAATCTTTTTAACATTTATATTTTATTGTGTTTTTCTAATCTAGGTGAAATGTTAATATATACTGCAAGTCCATGTATGATATGCCATACGCTAAATAAATAAGTAAACAACCGCCCAATCAAGAAACTACCAGGAACACCTCCATCAACACTGATAGGACAAGCCACTAAGTATATAACGAGAGAGCAAATTCCTCTCTCTTCTAGCACTGATGATGTTACCTAGTTGGGTCACGAAACGTCTGCAAAAAAACCACCAAGCTCAGAGAGCACCAAGGACCCTGAAGAGACAATGTTGTTGGATGATGGACCAAGTGGCCCCTTTAGCTCCGGCTTTATTATTCATATAAAAACAATGATATGCGTGTGTGTGTGTGTGCGCCCGTGCGTGCGTGGGTGTATGATAATACTATATAATTTATATTATGATTGCATTTATCTGCCCCATCTCGCCTAGAGGTTTAGAAAGCCCCTTTTGGCTTCCCAGTCAGTCAATATGGGCTGAGCAAGTGAAGCTGGAGGCAGCCAAGATTTCCTTCCCTCCACTTTCCCCTCGCACTTTACATATGCCCAGAGGCACCGTGCACACTTAGAAGCAGCTGCCCGCCGGCCTCCCCGCCCGTCCCTTGTTTCTTCCATCCCTAAACCCTCCATTCCAGATTCACCCGCCTGGGATTGCCTCGCTGCCTATGCTTTGCGACGTAAAACTGTGCCGAAAGAAATAGACCTTTTTAATGGGATTTTAAAGTTATTATCCTCTATCTTTATTAGTAACGCCTTATTAATGTTAATAGGGCGAAGGGAAGCCCTTTTGCTGCGACGAGGGGACACAAAAACATCACCTAATATTACTGAGGTTTCATTAATAAATACTACACTTAAAACTCCATTTTAAAAGCTTTGTTTCTTTTTGTGGCTGCTCGGCTCACCTGCGGCAGTACGAGGCTTTTTTCCCTTCTTGCGGCAGCGTAGAGCAGAAAAGAGGACAGGAAGGTGCCGACGGATGACTAAAAGCAACGGACAAGAATTCGGCCATAATAGGAAGGTCGATTCCAAATGAACTGGGGGATGGCCAATTTGGACGGACGGGAGGTCGCCATGCCGAGAAGGTCTAGGTGTTACTGCTATGGGACGGAAAAACGTGCCCTCCTGTGGTCAAAACGGGTATTGCGGCCGCCGAAATAAATAAACCTTTTGAATGGGATTTTAAGGTTATTATTCTCTATCTTTATTATTAACGCCTTATTAATATTAATAGGGCGACGGGAGGCCCTTTTGCTGCGACCCTGGGGCAGAGTAAGATAACCTAATATTAGTAAGGTTTTATTAATAAAGAATAATAAACTTAAAACGCCATTTAAAAGGTTTATTTCTTTTGGTGGCTGCTGTACCTGCTTGTCCCTTAGCGAGAGATTGCGCGGCCTTCAAAAAGGCCTGTAATGATGAATTAAGGTTACTTTGATAGGTGCTAACTTTAAAGATAAACCTCACCAAACATACACAAAATTTATTGCTATGCTTAATATTAAAATGAGTGAGATTAGATTTTACCTTCGCTGCTAGTTTTGAAACTGACGCATTTATTAAAATGTTTTATGTCTACCTACATCACACTAATTTCTTGCTGCATCTTAGTTTCTATTTCCTAGTATGCCATGCGTGAATAGCATTTCACGTGGGGTGAAAAAATAGACAGTAGCAATTGGGTGGGCGGTGCCAGGTAGAAATTGGGGGTGGGGGCATGAGTTTTAGTAACCCTTAGGTGTAGAGAAACCAGCTGGGCCAATTCTCTCCTAGTCAGACTGTAATATAACCCTAACCCTAGGGCTGGTGCTGCATGGCGAAAAATTAAGAGAAGGAAGGAGCATTAGAATATTTGCCGCCTTGCTTTATTTATAAAAAATAACAAAGGATGCAGTAAAAAAAATACGCACAAAGTCATCTGGGTCATTCAACTCCAAAACCAGCTTTGGGCCAGTCACTCTCTCTCGGCCATAGGAAGGAAGCAACGGCAAACCATTTGTCTGAAATGGTATAGGGTTGCCTGCCTAAGCAGGGGGTTGGACTAGAAGACCTCCAAGGTCCCTTCCAACTCGGTTATTCTATTCTAACCGCAGCTGGGGGGGAAAACCTTGCCAAGAAAACCGCAGGGATTTGGTCAGGCAATGGCCAGGAGTCGAGACTAAGTGGAAAGCACCAAATAATATTAAGAATAACAGAAATAACTTGCTAAACGCCCGGCTCCCTCGGTGATGTACTAGAAGGGAGTGCGGAACACAGGCGACTTGTAGTTCATCGGCAAACGAGGTCGTGGGAACGCAACTCCTAGTACCCACGGCCGCCCATGAAAAGGCGGCGTCGAGAGACGGAAGAGTCGGGGGGGAAGCTTCCCTGCAGCCCCCGCCTCACCTGGCCTTGATGCAAAGGCAGCAGCGCCGCCGGCTCCACCTTTGCCTTCTCCTTGGCCGCGGGACAGCCTTCTCGGGGCGTCGCCGGGCTGTGACGCCATCAGAAGGCGCGTCCCCTATTTCGGCAGAGAAGCGGAAAGGAACCATAGAGGTAGGAAAGGAGAGCGGAGGGCAGACTGGGCTTTCCGCTCTTCAAACCGTCGATCTTGGGAATCGCCCTAGATATGTAACCAGAGAGCTCGGG
>JALGBA010002245.1:57500-144465 GCA_023970755.1 Azemiops feae | reverse complement strand
AGATAGATAGATAGATAGATAGATAGATAGATAGATAGATAGATAGATAGATAGATAGATAGATAGATAGATAGATAGATAGATAGATAGATAGATAGATAGATAGATAGATAGATAGAGTAGATGACTAACAAACAAAGCATATATTTGATTTTGCATGTCACAACAGCGGCAAGAATTATATTTGCACAATACTGGAAAAATGAAGGAATACCATCAGATGAAGAAATAATTAAAAAAAATACTAGAATGCGCAGAGATGGATAGACTGGCTATGAGACTGAAAGAAAAAGAAGAAACAGAATATTATCAAAATTGGGACTTATTTTATCGATGGCTAGAGGCAGGGCTTCTTTTGTCATAGAACGCCCAGAACGGAGTTCCGGCACCTTTTTTGGATGGAACCTTGTAGGGTAGGAAAGGCGGGTTGTATGACGTGTGAGTTCCGGCACCTTTTTTTTTTTTTTACAAAAAAAGCACTGGCTAGAGGAAAGAATAAAGGATTAGGAATTAAATATGTATTAGCAAATGTAAACTCAGACAGCACGTTTGTTGAAAAGGTATTACTGAATGTATGGGGGAAAACCCAATAAAAACTTTTACCAAAAAAAAAAGATATAGTAGATGATAGATAGATAGATAGATAGATAGATAGATAGATAGATAGATAGATAGATAGATAGATAGATAGAGAGAGAGAGAGAGAGAGAGAGAGAGAGAGAGAGAGAGAGAGAGAGAGAGAGAGAGAGAGAGAGATGGTGGCAAAGAGAGATAGGGCAAAGAGAGAGAAAGATAGATAAATATTGATATTTCCTTTTGTTTAAAAATATTCTTTGTGTTTGTCTCTCTGTGTTTATATCTGCCTCTCTCTGTGTGTCTGTGTGTTTTACCAGAAATCTGTATTTTTTTTTTAATCATTTGTTATTGCGGAGAATCAATTAACAGGCAAAAATATTGTTCTTCATTTTGCTTTATGTTTGTGTTAATTACTTCTTCAGGAAGCTTCAGAATGGAAAAGCTGTCTTTTTGCAAAAAGCAGCTGTTGTGACAAAAAGAGAGCCAAAAAAAAAAATCTGCTGTGACAGAACTGAGCTCAAAAATACACACTGCTATAGACTAATGAAATACTATCATTGTAGAAAATACAACAACCAAACACCATTGGCCACAATATCATGGAATCACTATGAAATCTTGGGATAGCTGTTTAATGTAAACTACTAATACTTCTTACTAATACAAATCAGGCTACATTCGCCATTTAGAAGTATAACAGAATAGCAGAGTTGGAAGGGACCTTGGAAGTCTTCTAATCTAACCCACTGCTCAAGCAGGAGACCCTGTAGATCATAATGGAATGGAATGGAATGGAATGGAATGGAGTGGAGTGGAGTGGAGTGGAGTGGAGTGGAGTGGAGTGGAATGGAATGGAATGGAATGGAATGGAATGGAATGGAATGGAATGGAATGGAATGGAATGGAATGGAATAGAATAGAATAGAATAGAATAGAATAGAATAGAATAGAATAAGGAGTAGAGTAGAGTAGAGTAGAGTAGAGTAGAGTAGAGTAGAGTACAGTACAGTACAGTACAGTACAGTACAGTACAGTACAGTACAGTACAGTAAGGATAGAAAATAGAATAGAATAGAATAGAATAGAATAGAATAGAATAGAATAGAATAGAATAGAATAGAATAGAATAGAATAGAATAGAATAAGGAGTAGAGTACAGTACAGTACAGTACAGTACAGTACAGTACAGTAAGGATAGAAAATAGGATAGGATATAGAATAGAATAGAATAGAATAGAATAGAATAGAATAGAATAGAATAGAATAGAATAGAATAAGGAGTAGAGTAGAGTAGAGTAGAGTACAGTACAGTACAGTACAGTAAGGATAGAAAATAGGATAGGATATAGAATAGAATAGAATAGAATAGAATAGAATAGAATAGAATAGAATAGAATAGAATAGAATAGAATAGAATAGAATAGAATAGAATAGAATAGAATAGAATAGAATAGAATATTCTTTATTGGGCAAGTGTGATTGGACACACAAGGATTTTTTCTCTGGTGCATAAGCTCTCAGTGTACATAAATGTATGAAGGAAGAGTGAATAGGTCAAGAAGGGGAAGGTCAAGACAGTTAGAGTTGGATGGATCATCAGAAACAAAGAGATGAGAAGTTTAAAGAATAGAGACAAAGCACGGATCCATGAGTGGATGTGTGGGAAGCAAGGATTATTTGCAAGGACCCAAAGACATAGAGATATGGTTTAAATTATATTTCCTTTCTTATTTCTCTCCAGCCTTTAATTTCATTTGCTTACTACTTCTTTTTTCTGTCCTTGGCATGACATCACTTACCCTATAAAGGAAAGATGGTTATGCACACATGCAAAACAAGGTGAGTTCTAACTGAGAAAGGAGAACCAGTTTGGTGTAATGGTTGAAGATACCATGTTAAAAACTAGGGGATCATAAGTTCTAGTCCCACTTCTGGCATAAAGCCATCTGGGGAATTTGGGTGAGTCCCTCTTGCTTAGCCCTTGTAAGAAGAAGACAATGGCAGATCACTTCTGAAAATATTGTCAAGTATTACTGACTGACTTGAAGGCACACATAGACACACTCACGAAAGTGAGTAAATCTGCAGGGCTGAACTATACAACTCTAGATTATAATAATGCATGGCATGACTCTCGTTCTCCAAAAGCTAATATGCAACATTTTCTACCTTTCCTCAATTTGAAGCATTTATAGAACAAAATATGGTAGATTGAAGTGGTATTATCCAGTTATGGATTGATCACATAGAAGCTCATCTATCTTTACTTCTCTCAGGTTGAGTGGGAGTAAAAGCACAGACAACTACATTTGCAACTCCATGTGCTTCATTCACAAACATAATTGGAATCACTTGTGTGTGTGTGTGTGTGTGTGTGTGTGTGTGTATTGAACCTACACACACAAATCAAAATATTATTTTATATGTCAATGTTTTACCTGGAAAAGTAGCCCGTTTGCTTTTATGAAACGATTAAAGTGAGCCAGCTTAATTTTGGACAGCAGGAGCAACAGATGTTACAGTCAACATTTACTTTCTCTTGTTGCCTCTCAGAGATTAGCAGAATAACACAATTAAAACCAGTGTTGGATGAGGGGAGGCTGGAGGTCAGAAGGGATGGAAGCATGGACAATTTCTGTATTCTTGTCCATGGTTGTCTAATGGTTGAACTTGCAGAATTTCATTATCTAACTAGGTAACAATCCCATTACATTGACATGCAGCCTCCGTATGAGAGGCCAACATTAACATCTTCAAGTAAAATAATATAATCCAGAAGATGTCGAAATTGGAGGCTTCTTTATGTTTGAAAAAGTTTGCCCTTCTTTTTCAACTATGTAACAGAATAATAGCAGAGTTGGAAGGGACCTTGGAAGTCTTCTAGTCCAACCCCCTGCTCAGGCAGGAAATCCTATACCATTTCAGACAAATGGTTGTCCAATCTCTTCTTAGAAACCTGCAGTGTTGGAGCACCCACACTTTTTTGCAGACAAGTTGTTCCACTGATTAACTGTCAGGAAATTTCTCCTTAGTTCTAGGTTAGTTTTCTCCTTAGTTAGTTTCCATCCGTTGCTTCTTGTCCTGATTTCAGGTGCTTTGGAGAATAGCTTGACTCCCTCTTCTTTGTGGCAGCCTCTGAGATATTGGAACAGTGCTATCATGTTACCTGTATGTCCGTATCTAAGTTGGACTAAGCAAGGATCCAGATAATTGTTCTCTTTTGATGCCTTCCTCCTGTTACTTTAAGGCAAAGTTAAAGATGCTATGGGGTAACTGAGCCTTGTAACTTGCAACTAAAATCTGTGGTGTGATTTCTCGTTATGTTAAGGGAGGCATTTAAAGAAGAAATAGCAGAACTTATAGCTTGGGTAACCACGAGAAAGCAGCAAAAACTTACACTGGTCTCTGTCTCTTTGCTGCCATCTAGTAGTGACATGTACAGCCTAACCTAGCAAGAAAAAAAAAAACCACACACGTTTGTATCATTGCCCCACTCTTCCTTCCAGTAATCAGATTTCTCCTAAATCCAAAGTTGATTTCTCGCCCTCAATGAGAAGCTGTTGGCTAAGGCAATGGTCAAGAATTGGTAGGCTTCCAGATGTTACGTGATTCTGTAGAGACAGTGTGGATGGAGCAACTAAACCTGCATCCTGAAGAAGGAACATCATGCTGGATTCCTAAAGGTTTAAAATGGTCTTTGGTAGAAAGAGAGGACATTTTTGGAAGCTGCCTCTGATTGGGTCAGAGGACAGAGGAACGCAGTCCAGCACTCACTCGGATAACAGAATAGTGGAGTTGGAAGGGATCTTGGGGGGGGGTCTTCTAATCCAGCCCACTGCTCAAGCAGGAGACCCTATATCATTCCAGAAACGTAGCTTTCCAGTCTCTTCTTAAAAGCTTCCAGTGATGGAGCACCCACAACCTCTGAAGGGAAGCTGTTCCATTGATTCATTGTTCTCACTGTTAGGAATTTTCTCCTGAGTTGCTTCTCTCCTTGATTAGTTTCCATTATTTCTTATTTTGCCTTCAGGTGCTTTTGGAAAATAGGTTGACCCCCCCCCCTCTTCTTTGTAGCATCCCTTCATGTATTGGAACACTGCTATCATGTCGCCCCTAGTCCTTCTTTTCACTAGACTAGATAGGGTGTTTCCGAGGGAACGTTGATTCTTCTTTTGGGGTGCAGGTCAAAAGAGCCACTTCCCTTACAGCTTCGTCAACTAGATGGCTCCTTTTCAAACCCTGTTCTGCCCTGCTGTTAAATGCTTGGTTTGGAGCCAGTCCAAACAAGGAAGAATAAAAGGAGGGTGTGGATTTTCCATTTCTCAAGTTGCAACACACAAATGAGCACAAATCCCTGCATATTAATAAGAGATTGCAATCTAATCAAAACTCATTGTCTTTGGCTGCTCAGTCAACGCATTGTTACAGCATATGTTACGCTTAGGCACTCTGAGTGTTTACAAACAACTTCAATTGCCATAATGAAGCAGCGTTGTCTTCGGAAGCATTTAGATTTGTTTACTTTTAAGAAGGAAAGGAGAACTTTGTAGACGATCAATCAGGACGTGTGCAATCCTGCACCTTTCAAGTCAGAATCCAGCTGCAGACACGACACTGGTGTCAAGGATTACGTGTCCTTGGGTAAGCATATGCACTTGTCTGGAAAGAAATCATATTCAAATTACACAGCTTATTTCATTAAGAACATTTTAAAGCCATTTTCAGAAGTCTGGATTGCAGTGAGTTGGTAACAAATCGATGTTTATTATGGACTAAGACCTGTCCTTTGTTTTCTCAGATATTTGTACAATTGTTGTCTTTATTTTCTCTTCACATGTACGTCCTTTAACACTAATGCAGACCTTTCTTTCCCTCCCTCCCTCCCCATTATAATATTATCATTGTTCCAATTCTACAGTAATCAAAGCAACAGGGAACCAGTTGTTCTTCTGCTCTTATTCCTCTATGGCTCCATAGAAACCTTGAAGCAAGAGTTCCGATTCATACAAACAAAAAGCCAATGTTCCTACATTGTAAATTAAGTATGTTTTCAAAAGAATAATAAAGGAAAGGGAATATTAGCTCTGTTGTGTTTGGCTGCCTACGGGGAGATATAAGGGCTGAGTGAACATGAGCTTCTTCTAAGGCTTAGGATATTACATTGACCTAATGATCATTGTATCTCAATCACAAGACCTGTTGTGAGTCTGTGCCAGCCAGTGGACCCGGCAGCTGAGTCTGGGGAATCAGAGGAGGAGGGGCCTGGAGAGCCATCAAGAGTTGGAGGAAGGCTCTGATGAGCTCCAGGACTTACAATCTGATGAAGAGCCTGGCCCCTCCAATCGTGCTCAGGCTGAGACTCAGCTGTGCTAGGGGAAGCTAAGTCAGACTCTGAGGACTCACAGCTGGAAGACATTATAGACGCTCGCAAACGTAGACAGGCAACAAGAGCAGGAAAGAGGGAGGCAATGAGGAGACTCCAAGGGAGGAGGAGAAGGCATTGAGAAGCCACGCCTTGGGGCTGCATAATAAAAAGGGAAGGTGTGGGTGGTGCTGGTTGCTGAAGGCAACCGTATGCAAAGGACTCAAGTTTCATGGAATCCTGTTGTGTTTGCCTTGCTTGTGAACAATTCTCCGTTTGCATCATGTTCTGTTTGCCTTTGCTTTTGGGACATTTTGCAGGTCTGTACCTAATTAATAAAAGGGATTTGTTTTTCCTGCATTTCCAGCCTACTTGTTAAAAGAGGGGTTTGTCCTTGTGAATTAACAAGGACTCACCTAGGCTGGGACAGAACAAGACCATGCAATCAGTTGCCAAATGCAAACATAACAGAAAGTCTAGATTTTTTTTTTTTAAAGTTTCTCTCTCTCTCTCTCTCTCTCATCTATCTTCCAGCTTAAAATTGTTAGTCTTCAAATTTAATTGGGAGGCTGTGTGTGTATGTGTAGGGGGAGGGGAATATCCTTTTCAGAAATCAGACTTTAATAGGTTTTAAAAAAAAGTATATGTCAGCATAGATGTTAACATTCTGGTTTGTGTTACATTTTATTTTCACTCTGATTTTTTTTAAAAAGGAAACCGTCCTTGAGAAATTGCTATGAGGAGTGGCTGCTAAGCCCCAAAACCACCATTCTAGGTGGCACTTAAAAAAAAACCCTGTGAAATAAGAGCTAAGAAGAGAAATTATGAAGAATTTCCCCCCGCTGTGGGAAAATGTTGGTGTTTCAAGTTCTGCAGAAGTGAAGTTGATGCAAAAGGAAACTTCACTTTCACTAGAACAGGGATATAGGCAACCTTGGCTCTTTTATGACTCGTGGACTTCAACTCCCAGAATTCCTGAGCCAGCCATGCTGAGGAGAAAGGGAGAGATTTCCATGCTGAGCCATGCTTAGGAATTCTGGGAGTTGAAGTTCACGAGTCATAAAAGAGCCAAGGTTGCCTACCCCTGCACTAGAATTTCCAACCGGCACTGCTAAGACAGAAATAAATCAACACAACTGTTGAACACCTTCAATACCGGGAGAATAGATAGTTGCTTGGGAACCAGCTTCTTATAGAGAAGATGGATGGTGGAACCTTCCATTTCATGGATTGGGGTGTTTGCTGATTTCCCAAATAAATATTTGAAGCTTAAGGTGAGTATCCTTTCACCCCCACCTTTAAGTCCCATCACTTTGAGTTGGATTTAAGCTTCTCTGTTTTCAAGTTCCTCTGTAGGTATTTTTGATAGCTGGGCCCTAAGCAAAAGGCTCTGGGCAATATACATAAAAGCAAAATCTCTGTTTTCCTTCAGGCTAGGACTGGCACTTGGTGAGGCATAGAGGAGTAGTTTGTAAAAGGAAAGGGCATAATTTTACAAAATGGTGGTCTGCTGTGCAGTGCTGGGAGAAGAAAAGGAATGGAGATGGGGCAAAGCTTCGTCTGAACAGGAGTTTCGGGCAGGATATTTTGGAGTCACGTTGCATGACATGGCATCATTAAGAAGACATCAATAATTCCCTGGCAAATGAAGAATGGATACACCAATGAGGAACGGACTTTTTAAGAATGCTAAGGAGATTTTGCCCAGGCTTTAATAAGCCACCATACAAATATCTATAAACATTGAATGTGTATTTGAACTCCAAGAGATGTGAGAAACAGGAGGCCATTTAGTGGTTAATGTGCTGGCCAAGTGACCAGGAGACCATGAGTTCTTGTACTGTCTTGGGCATGAAAATGTTGCTGGGTAATTTTGGACCAGGAGACTATGAGTTCTAGTCCTGCCTCAGGCATAAAAGCCAGCTGGGTGACTATGGGCCTGTCACTCCCGCTCAGTCCAACCCATCTCAAAGAGGTGTTGTTGAGGGGGAAATAGGAGGAGGAGGAGGGAGTATTAAGTAGGTTCACTACTTTGACTTATCTATAAATAATAATAAAGATGAGAAAATAGATAGATAGATAGATAGATAGATAGATAGATAGATAGATAGATAGATAGATAGATAGATAGATAGATAGATAGATAGATAGATAGATAGATAGACAGACACAGACAGACACAGACAGACAGACAGACAGACAGACAGACAGACAGACAGACAGACAGACAGACAGACAGATAGATAGATAGATAGATAGATAGATAGACAGAAGAACATGATTTGCGCATCCTTCCAGAACTTCCCAATTTAGTCTACAACTTCAGACAACTAAGTCAGGAATACTTACATAGGATCTCCAAGAGTACAATAGTGTGCTTATGAATATCTTCAGTAATTATGTGTGAAACGCATAATTGATTCAAAGAGTCTATGAAAAATACTGTGCATCTGAAAAAGAACTGTACATTTGAGCAGAGACTAAGTGTGATGACTCCCCCAGACACTTCCCCAGATACCTCCCCGGATATCAGCTCGGAGGAAGATGGACCAGTTCCAGGCACGTCTGGAGGAGAGTTGGTCAATGTTCAAAGCAGTTGTTTGAGGGGGATTTGGCTGAAGCCCAGCTGCAGCAGGACAGCCTTGAGGCTTCAGGTGGGGAAAGCATGCATCTGCAGCCGGTCAGTGATGAGGAAGAGCAGGGGTCTTCAAACTTGGCCTTTTTATGACTTGTGGACTTCAACTCCCAGAATTCCTCAGCCAGGTATGCTGGCTGAAGAATTCTGGGAGTTGAAGTCCACAAGCCATAAAAGGGCCGAGTTTGAAGACCCCTGAGGAAGAGGAACTGCCTTCTGCTCCTGATCTGAGAACACGTAGGGCAGAGAAAAGGCAGGAGCAGAGGAGGTCAGTCTGATTACTCGTGAGGAGAAAGCCTCGCCCTTCTTGATGGGCTGCACCAGAAGCTGGCTATTTAGCATAGCAGACAGATGGAAGCGATGCTGGGAGCAACGTGTTCATTTCCTAGCTGTGGGTTTTCTGGTTGTTGTGATTCTTGCCTTGTTTTGGATTGACATGGTGCCTTGACTTGGATAGCACCTTGTGAACTCTGGACTTTTCTTGCCTTGTGAACTGTCTTGTATTATGGATTTAATTTTGCCTAGTGAGTTTATTTTGACTGGGAATCTTTCAGTTGGTCATTGTTCTGTGGACTAGCATTGGTTTGTTTGTGGCTGGACTTAATTGGGACAATTCTGGCTTTTGGGTGAAGGGAGTTGTGGGGAATATCAATAAACCCACTAAATCACAGTTACGTATATGAGTGTGCGCGCAGGACAGCACACTATGATATACAGGTAATACAAGTGTGGCATTGTAGAAAAACTTCCTTCCTTATGATTGGTGGCCAGAAACTCAGTTAGACCCCATTCTAATTGTCCTTGAAACTAGATTTAGATCAACATAAGCATCTTGCACATATGTATTTCGGCTATGTTGTCCTAAATGACCATCACCCAGCACATTTATATTCTTTTCTGCAAAAGAGGATTCATTGCATATTGCTTTTTTACATCAAGAAAAGAGGTATTTTCCAAGAAATCTAATCCTTCCCCATCTCGGCCGTGGCTGTGCATTTAATACACAACTGAAACACATTTGCACCTTATTTCGTAGATGAAGGTGTCCTTTTGGATGCCCATCACATTAAGGATACTGAGCACTCTTATAAGGCATATACGTTCTTATGCACAGTTCAATTTGTTTTCAACGTACAGATATCGTTTCTGTTGCTGCAACTGATATGCATATAGATAACTTTACCTGGGTTTGGGCACACCATGGGAAAAAAAAGCTCCGTTTGTAAATTGACAGCATTCAGGAACAAGATCATATCCAATCCTTCGATAGTATTGTCCTTGTATGAATAATATTTTATCCTAAATTTGAATACCTAACACAGACATGTCAAACACAAGGCCCGGGGGCCGGATGCGGCCCACGAAGTGGTTTCATGTGGCCCGTGAAGCCATCCTGGAAACAGTGAGGGAATGGCCCCCGCTGCCTTGGCCCTGGCCCAGGCCGGCCGGGAGCCAATGTACAATTTTGTGGTGGCCATCTATGCTGAAACGCATTCAGTCTTAGCTCCACAAGGCCGTCTGGAAACAGCGAGGAACCAGCCACTGCCGCGTTGGCCCCGCCCCCTGGGTGCATGCTGGGGAGGCTCCTCCAGTGGACCATGCCTTGGCACTTGCCCTGGTCCCACCCCCTTCTGCCAGAGACCCTCAGATCTGTCCCACTCCTGCCCAGGCCCCCTTGACACGAATGATGTAGAGCTGGCCATGCCCACCCAGTAGGCCACACCCACTCCATCCACGCCCACCCAGTAGGCCACACCCACCCTGGCCACACCCATCCAGCCCCCCCGAGGGCAACCGCAATGCTGATGCGGCCCTCAATGAAATTGAGTTTGACACCCCTGACCTAACATAATCCTACCATTAGTGCCTCATATTTCAATATCTTAAAATGGATCGAAAAGAATAAAATGACTCTTATAGAGTAATTGTTTTGACCATATCTCTGCAAGACTTTTATTGTTATTTACTTTTAACTATTACTTCACCTTCCTCAAACGTGTGCTTCGAGGTATCTCAAATTGCATCATAGTGTTAAGGAATAAATCGTCTCTCTAGTTCATATAAATTCTTCATCTAACTCTTTTATTTATGTATGTTTCTTTGTGAGTTCCAGATGGACACCTTTCAACCCACAGATTGCCCAGGGTTTCCCAGTAAAACATTTTTGACACCCCCCTCCCCCAGCAATCCATGTTGATTCCATTGGATCTCAGCACCAAATTAGTTCAATTTTAATAATTTTGGGTCTGGAACTGTCAAACTTCCAGTTAACAAGCCCAGTATTTTCACTGCTAGTGCAGGGGAGTCAAATTGCCGGCCCGCGGGCCGGATGCGTCATGCTGAAACCGCGCCCACCCCATTGCCAGAAATGGAAAAAAAGGTGTGATACGTCACAACACATCACGTGACGTTGCGAGTTTGACACCCCTGGCCTAGTGGTTAAGATGCTGGGCTTGCCGACCGGAAGGTCGGCAGTTCCAGACCCAAACACTGTGTATAGTGTGAGTTGACTAATTCACATCAATAAAGGTGAGGGAGAGAATAAAGAAGAGTCAGACTTGGGATATTGAATAGAACAGACTAGAATAATAGAGTTGGAAGGGACCTTGGAGGTCTTCTAGTCTAATCCCCTGCTCAAGCAGGAGGCCCTATACCATTTTAGACAGAGGGCTGTCCAGTCTCTTCTTAAAAGCCTCCAGTGATGGAGCATCCATAACTTCTGGAGGCAAGTCGTTCCACTGATTGATTATTCTCACTGTCAGGAAATTTCTCTTTAGTTCTAGGTTGGTTCTTTCTTTGATTAGTTTCCATCCATTGCTTCCAAACCTGAAGGCTTTGGAGAATAATCATCCTATTCTTCAAAGGCTTCAGGTGCTTTGGATAATAGGTTGACTCCCTCTTTTTTGTGGCAGCCCCTTGGATATTGGAACACAGCTATCATGTCCCACCTAGTCCTTCTTTCCTTTAGACTAGCCAAACCCAAGTCCTGCGGCCGTTCTTTGTATGTTTCAAACTAGACATACCCAATTCCTGCAACCATTCTTCATATGTTTCTTGACATAAATGTGCTCTACATACTCATAAAACAGATTTGCAAAGCAATATATCTAAATATTGTAGAGGATTTGTCCTATATTTCTAGAAGTGGGAAAAAATGTGGTAGTTTTGCCATCTTCTGGATCCATTTTAAGCCAGAACTTATTTTAGAACGCTATAAAATGATATCTGCTTCAGAAAAATCCACTTTTGAAATGCCCAGACTGTTTGATCTTACTGGCTCAGATTAGTCGATCTGGAGAGAATCTGGATCTTTTGGGAAGGAAGGAGACTTTTGTATAACTGGGTCTCTCCAACAGGAAACAATTTAGACCCCCTAATTCTGATTCTTCAATTTCAATAGCCATAGGAAATGATGCTTCAAGAGCCATTTAGGTGAACATGATTCCTCTGGAAAACCAGAATCTGTGATCTGCAAATTTCTTTTATCTTTTTTTAAAAATCCATAGTTCAATAGTTAATTACATATTTTTGTTAATTTACTGTTTTTCATTAGCTTGCAATTAAAACCTAAGTAGGTTATTAATCATATTCAGAATCATTTACTAGTGATACTTTCCACATCTCCCACGGCTATTCTTAATTTGCATACTTTATCTAATTCATTTAAATATATGCAAATCTTTTTTAAAAAGTAATTGTCTTGATCCAAGGCAATATTAAATAAAAAAAAGTTTAGATGGCAAAAATTATCCAGTTGTAGTGGGGAATATATTCTCCCTCTGTGTATGCACACACTGTAGAGAAATGCACATAGATACATATATGCATTCTTCAAATGCCTTTTGAAAAATTCCCGACTTAAATTCATCTTACCGAGTTGTTTATTTCTGAAAAATAAACCCTGAACAATGTAGTCTTGGAAATCAATACAGGTATCTGCTTGAAGTTATATACCTGATTTATAACCATCTCTTCACATACTGTCCAGGGGAAAGAAATTGCCATTTAAGCATATTGCCATTAAGATATACTGTATAAAGTAGACTTGATTAGCCATCAATCATTTGCTTATGCTCGTAGCAAGAAGGGAAAATGGAAGCATGTCCAACTACAATAAAAAGAGATAAATCCTTGCATTGCCATTAGACCTCACATCAATTCCTTTTGGGATGTAATTGGAGGGACTCTCTTACGACTTAATGGAAATCAGCTAATTCTCTGGGGGTTTGGGTTTTTGTTGTTGTTGTTGTTGTTTTTGCTAGTAGCTCACTTTTAACTGAGTCTTCAATCACATAGACGCCATTTGTGCATGCATCCCTCAATCGTTTATATGATGAACAATTGAGGGAACTAGGTATGTCTAGTCTAAGGAAAAGGAGGACTAAGGCTGATATGATAGCAGTCTTCCAGTATTTTGGATGAGGGGATAGATGGGGAACTCATCAAATTTGCAGACGACACCCAGCTGGCAGGAATAGCCAACCCTCCAGAAGACAGGCTTAAGATACAGAAGGATCTTGATAGACTTGAACATTGGGCGCTATCTAACAAAATGAAATTCAATGGTGAAAAAAGTAAGGTTCTACATTTAGGCAAGAAAAACCAAATGCACAGGTATAGTATAGGTGGTACCTTGCTCAATAGTAGCAACTGTGAGGGGGATCTCGGAGTCCTAGTGGACAATCACTTAAATATGAGCCATCCGTGTGCTGCAGCTGCCAAAAAAGCCAACACAGTGCTAGGCTGCATTAACAGAGGGACAGTATCAAGATCACGTGAAGTGTTAATACCACTTTACAACGCCTTGGTAAGGCCACACTTGGAATACTGCATCCAGTTTTGGTCACCACGATGTAAAAAAGATGTTGAGACTCTAGAAAGAGTGCAGAGAAGAGCAATAAAGATGATCAGGGGACTGGAGGCTAAAACATATAAAGACATAACAGCAGCGTTCCAATATTTCAGGGGCTGCCCCAAAGAAGAGGGAGTCAAGCTACTCTCCAAAGCCCCTGAAGGCAGGACAAGAAGCAATGGATGGAAACTAACCAAAGAGAGAAGCAACCTTAGAACTAAGGAGAAATTTTCTGACAGTTAGAACAATTTATCAGTGGAACAACCTGCCTCCAGAAGCTGTTAATGCTCCAACACTGGAAGTTGTTAAGAAGACACTGGACAGCCATTTGTTTGAAATGGTATAGGGTTTCCTGCCTGAGCAGGGGGTTGGACTAGATGACCTCCAAGGTCCCTTCCAACTTTTTTATTATTATTGTTATTGTTGTTGTTGTTGTTGTTGTTGTTGTTGTTGTTGTTGTTGTTGTTGTTGTTGTTTGAGGAGATGTCTATGGAGGTTCTCAGTCATCCATATCTGTTATCGGACGTTGGCGATCATGTTGGCGATCCTGTTTTTATCAGCAGCCGCACGAAAAAGTGCTGCTGAGTTTTGTCCAAACCAGTCCCTTAGATTTTGAAGCCACGATGTTCTTCTTCTGCCTGGACCTCGTTTGCCTTCAATCTTTCCCTGGAGGATTAAATGGAGTATGCCGTATTTTTCTGGGTGTCGCATCACATGTCCGAAATATTCTAACTTTCGTTTTTTAATTGTTTTGATGATTTCCCTTGGCTTTTCCAGGCGGCTTATCACCTCATTTCTGATTTTGTCAACCCAGCTTATACGTAACAGCCGCCTGTAAATCCACATTTCAAATGCTTCTAGTCTCTTCAGGTGGAATGTTTCTAGGAAAACTTAATTGCAGTGACACTTTTCATATCAGTGTTTCCACAAAATATATGAATGGATACATTCAGCAGTCATTTATTTATTTAAAAAAAATAATTAAGAAGCCATCCTGATGCAGCTAAATTAGAATTCCCTTTACTATTTACCATTTTGACTAGGTTGAAGACTTGACATCAGCAAAATCCATGTTCAGAGTTTTTCTTCTCTTAATATGTAAAGCTACCTGTTCAGCGTTTCATTGAGGGAGTACTCATAAATTATCTAGTATCTCCAAGTATTTCCTATGCCACATCTGGAATCATTGTTTTGTTTTCTAGGCCCAATGAAAAGCAGTGTCTCAAGTTTCACTTGTCTTATCACCCTGACTAGTTTTACATCTCTAGTTTTACATCAAATGCCATGACTGAATAAAACCAGCATTCTTTTCGATAAATGTTGAGACCATTCTTGTATGAATCACTTTGCTGTCAGAATTATTTAGAGAACTATGCATCAGGGTCTTCATCCCGAAGGACAGTCTGCATCCAGAGCAAAGCTGATTCATGACTTCCTGACAAGGAAGCCATCTCTAGAACATGACGGATGAAGCTTGAAAAATGGTGTGTGGGTAACAGGAATGAAAACTCAACTCATCTAGTGACAAAGATGTTGTTTTTTTTAAAAAAAATGTGGTCTAAACTTCGATCCACTTCGCACTCCTTTTGATTCTGCCTAGCAACAAGATCCAGGAAGATTATTTGCAGGGCTTACAACAAGCCTAACTGTGGTACAAGGTGATTCAACTTTTTCTTCCTACAAAGGTACAACAAAAGCAATAAAAAAACACCCTGTTTTTTAGTTCCACACATCAAATAAAGCAGAAAATACAGGGATATTTTATTTATACACAGATAAGATAGATAAGACAACCTTTATTCTCATTTTTATACTGTGGGCACAACGGCACACATCAAAAATGAAATTTGGTTGCCCGCTCTCAAAGTGAAATACATACATGACACACACCTAAACATACCATGAACAACATATGTATAGACCCACATCCCTACATATACGTAGCAAATAAATATTAAATATTGTCCATCTTGAATATATAACGGAAGGAGGAAGCTTGAGAGTTCGCAAGGTCAATGCTGTATGGAATGAAACTATGGCTGAATCTGGATGTTCTGCTTCGGATACCACGAAGCCTCCTCCCAGAAGGTAACAAGGAAAACAGATCATGAAGAGGATGTGTAGTCCCAGATAATCTTACGGACCCTGCTCAAGCAGTGCTTCTGTGCTATGTCCTGGATGGGAGGGAGGGAACTGCCAATGATCTTTTTGGCCATTCTCACCACTCTCTGCACCGCCTTCCTATCTGAAGCAGTGATGCCTCCAAACCAGACTGTGATGCTGTATGACAGGATGCTCTCGATTGTCCCCCTGCAGAAAGTGGTCAGGACAGGGGAAGGAAGATGTGCTTTTCTCATGCGGCGCAGAAAATGCAGTCGCTGCTGTGCCCACTTCACCAGTTTCTCACTGTTGAGCGACCAAGTCAGCCTACTCGTTAGCTGCACACCCAGGAATTTGATGCTGGTAACCATCTCCACAGGTGAATCATTTATGCACAGAGAAGTGTGGCTGTGCCTGCCTTTTCTGAAATCAACAATGATCTCTTTGGTTTTTCCAGTATTTAAAACTAGGCTGTTTTCCTTACACCAGTTCACCAACCCCTCAACCTCCTTGCAGTAAGCTTCCACCTTGTCATCCTGAATAAGGCCCACTACTGTTGTATCATCTGCGAACTTCACAATATGGTTGGTGGCAAACCTAGCACAACAGTCATGGGTCAACAGGGTGAACAGCAGCGGACTTAAGACGCAGCCCTGAGGAGAACCTGTGCTCAAGAAAATGGTATTAGAGGTATTTGTTCCAACATATTGGGGCCTGTTGGTAAGAAAATCAAGAATCCATATATATACTTTTATATCAAAGTAATGTGAAATTGAATGTACTGTGAGTAAGAAAGTTTAGGCTTGAAGACCAGAAGATGTCCTCAGATAAAGAAGCCGTTGAGTTGAACTTGATTCCTGGTCAGTGGTGGGATTCAAATACCTGAACAACCAGTTCTCTGCATGGATGCAGGCCTGGGCCTCCGAGGCCTAGAATGAACTTCTGGAAGTGGCATCCATGCACTTCCAGCAGGCCACTCTAGGCCTACAAAGCCTCCTCCAGGCCTCCAAGGCCTAGAACGGACATCCAGAATGCATCATGCACTTCCGGAAGGCTGTTCTAGGCCTGGGAGGCCTCCTCTAGGCCTCCCAGGCCTAGAATGGACTTCCAGAAGTGGCATCCACGCACTTCCGGTGGGCTGTTCTAGGCCTGGGAGGCCTTCTCCAGGCCTCCCGGGCCTAGAACGGACTTCCAGAAGCAGTGTCCATTCAGCCGGTTCTCCGAACTCAACAAAATATAGCTACCGGTTCTACCAAACCGGTGCGAACCGGCTGAATCCCACCACTGCTCCTGGTGACAGCTTCAGTCCAGTCTTATGTCTGACAGCATCTTAAGGACTCACTACTATTATTGTCCTATAACGTTTTAAAGATCACAACCATCTTACACATACTCGCTTTTGCTGCAAACAGGAAATTGAATAAGATCAGAGAGAAAGGAAATTGCATAAAGCCCAAACAGCGATCATTATCTTATGAACAAGGGTAATTAAGAAAAAACAAGTTGGGTCTTGGTAAAGACATCCAATTTATTAGTTTGGCGAATTAAACACACACTGTCTAACATCAAACTTGGCACTGATATTTTTAAAGCATTATGGGTGTATGGGCTGAAGTTATGGGGTTTAACATGGCTTAATTTAGCTAAGAATGTCAAGTCTGTAAAAATCCTGATATAATCTGGTTTCTGTTACAGTAAACAAATACATAAATAAATAAGTAAATAAGTATAAGTACAGATTGGGCAAGACCTGACTCAAAAACAGCAACTGTGAGAGGGACCTTGGAGTCCTAGTGGACGATCACCTGACTATGAGCCAGCAGTGTGCAGCAGCAGCCAAAAAAGCTAATACAATCCTGGACTGTATAAACAGAATAAAGACCACATGAAGTATTAGTACCGCTTTATAAAACCCTAGTAAGACCACACTTGGAATACTGCAACCAATTTTGGTCACCATAATACAAAAAAGATGTTGAGACTTTGGAAAAAGTTCAGAGAAGAGCAACTAAAATGATCAAAGGCCTGGAGACTAAAACATACGAAGAATGGCTGCAGGACTTGGGTTTGGCTAGTCTAAAGAAAAGAAATAGGGGAGACATGATAGCAGTATTCCAGTATTTGAGGGGCTGCCACAAAGATGAGGGGGTCACATTATTCTCCAAAGCACCAGAAGGCAAGACAAGAAACAATAGTTGGAAACTGACCAAAGAGAGAAGCAACCTGGAATTAAGGAGAAACTTCCTAACAGTGAGGACAATTAACCAGTGGAACAGCTTGCCTTCAGAAATCGTGGGCGCTCCATCACTGGAGGTTTTTAAGAAGAGACTAGACAGTCACTTGTCTGAATTGTTACAGTTTCTCCTGCTTGGGCAGGGGGCTGGACTAGAAGACCTCCAAGGTCCCTTCCAGCTCTATTCTATTCTATTCTATTCTATTTCTTTTTTATTTTCTGAAATAAGTGTGAAGCAATAGGTGATTTTTTTTCCCCATCTTTTTCTTTTTTTTCAATCTCCAAAAGGATGGGAATTTCAAAAAAAGCATGTGGTGCATTAAACCCCTCTGTCATATGTATTGGGATTACGAATGTTACTTCTCAGTAAAGGAGAAATGAAAAGTCTGCTGGAGGCTATGTACTGAATGGATGGTTAAGGACCTGAGACATTGAAATGTTCCTCCAGTGTCTTTCCAGCAACACATTTTTTGTCCATTTAAAGATTGGACTGGAGGAGGTAAAGCTGGAAAAGAAGCAAAGGAAGGTTTAATACTATCCGTGTCTCCATTATGCCCTTGTTTGTTAGTGTTCTCCTCTTTTTACTTTCAGTTTAATGCCAATGTTCATTTTTTTTGTTCAGGTGTCTTAAAGGATGAACAGCTCCACTTTTTTTTCCTCCAGAGTTAGGAAACAGATGCTTAAGAGGCCTATCAAAGTGAGGATTCCAATTTATTCACAGTGATCCTGTGGCCTTCAACCCAATGTTCATCATTTGTGTGTTTTTTTAATCCTGAGTGAATTAAAAGTCATCTCTATCCTTAAATAGGACAAAAAATAATAATAAGTTTGGTGACGAACCATTGGATTAGAACTGAAGAAGCGTCTTGGATGAGAAGCGCAACATCTTCAAGGAGAAACCAAGTCCAGTTGCCTTTTTAAAAAGTACCTTTGGGACAACCACGATCTGGGTGATTGACAATCTCCATAGACATTGGATTAAAAACATTAGATGGGTTCAGATGTCTATTTCGTTGGTATAGAAGAGAATCTAATGATTTGATTTTTTTCACATACTGGCTGCAGTAGAGTAAGCAGATGTTTACTGCCTCATTGACAACTTGGCTACAGTTAATCCTGAATGTCCATCTCTTAAGTTGGTTTTACTTTTGAAACTGCTTCCTAATATACAAAATAATTGAGAGACAGGTGTACAAAAAGCACAGTCTTAAAGCACAGAATGTCTATTACATCTGTTCCCTTAAGTTACAAGTTACAAGTTCTATGGAGAGTCACCAAAATTATACAACGGCGGTGCTGTGTAGGTTGATAAGGAGAAGTGCTTCTAAATTCTGCTTTTCATACCTTTCACTTTGACTTGGATTTGAGTGAATTTGCTCACTGCAGATCAGCCCTGAACGTAATAGATCACTTTCCTTTCTTATTCCTTACCTTACCTACCAAGCAGCAAGCTCTAATGTAAAGCAATTTCAGTGCTATCCCGGCCTGTACACAGGAGGAATTGATGATCTGCTCTTTCACCTGGTTTTGTTCTCTGTGACAAATTGATCTGATAAACCAGAAAATTAAACTGTGTCTGGAGTAGCCAGACTGAATTCTGTGCAAAAATACAAGGACGGCTTAGACAAGTAGTTTTAAGGCAGCCAGCAAGAATTCTCTTGGAGCTAAAAAAAACAAATCGGGCTTAAGGCACCTGAGCATTTACAAGTTAATGCTGAACAAAGGAAAGTTCAGATATTTGAACTGGGCTAAAAGAAAGAAGAAGAAGCCCTTGTGTAAAGAGTTGTTCCATAATGGAAGAGTGCTTTGGGGAATGTAAGGAAGTTTGATTCAGCTGAAGTTTCAGAAATGGGATTCGTGTGGGTTACTTATTATTGTCAAGCAGCTTGGTCTATCTATCTCTGAGGCTACAAAATATTTTTTTTTCTTTTTATGACCCTGTAATCTCTTTTATTTGGTGGGTTGTGGCAACTGAATGGAGCTGAGCATTTACTAACCGGTTACCCTTCCCGATGCCTACGCAGAGTTCACAGCAGATATTTTCTCTTTTGCCCCGATAGAGAAACATCTGCCACTGCCTAGGATTGAACTCTCAACCTTCTGAGTGGGAGGCAAGCATCTTCCCCTATAGGCCACTGCGGCACTCCAGGCTACAGAGAATGCAACTGGCAAATCTTAGCTGTTGGCTGTTTCCAGCCATTTCTTCCTTCTGATTTCCCAAGATCAAAAGGTACAAGTACACATTAGGTGAGACCTGGCTCAAAAACAGCAACTGCGAGAGGGACCCTGGAATCCTAGTGGACGATCACTTGACTATGAGCCAGCAGTGTGCAGCAGCAGCCAAAAAAGCTAATACAATCCTGGGTTGCATAAACAGAGGCATAGAATCAAGATCACGCAAAGTATTAGTACCGCTTTATAAAACCCTAGTGAGACCACACCTGGAATACTGCAGCCAATTTTGGTCACCATATCACAAAAAAGATGTTGAGAGTTTGGAAAAAGTTCAGAGAAGAGCAGCTAAGATGGTCAAAAGCCTGGAAACTAAAACATATGAAGAACGGCTGCAGGACTTGGGTTTGGCCAGTCTAAAGAAAAGAAGAAATAGGGGTAACATGATAGCAGTATTCCAGTATTTGAGGGGCTGCCACAGAGAAAAGGGGGTCAAAGCACCAGAGGGCAGGACAAGAAACAATGGTTGGAAACTGACCAAAGAGAGAAGCAACCTGGAATCCAGGAGAAAATTCCTAACAGTGAGGACAATTAACCAGTGGAACAGCTTGCCTCCAGAAATTGTGGGCGCTCCATCACTGTAGGTTTTTAAGAAGAGGCTAGACAATTACCTGTCTGAGATGGTATAGGTCCTTCTGCTTGAGCAAGAGGCTGGACTAGAAGACCTCCAAGGTCCCTTCCAGCTCTATTCTGTTCTGTTCTGTTCTGTTCTGTTCTGTTCCGTTCCGTTCCGTTCCATTCCAAGATTATACAGCTGATGATTTTGGAGTGGACAACTGTTGATTGCTGGCAGCACAATTTTATTGATGAGCAATGAATTTGGAATAGAACCTCTAAAAAAGACCCATATTCTTATTTCATGAGCTTGCATGAAAATGTCATAATCAAAATAGATTTTCTTTTACAAAATAGCACAACAGTAGGAAGGTCTCACTGGAAGGCTGTCTAAAGCTAAGACCCCATGGTGCTCTCTTGTCCATTATGGGGGGGGGGAACAAGTCAGAAAACACAAGTAAAAAAAAAAGTAATGCACAGGTAAAGGACAGAAGTCAATGAACTAAAAAAGGACGGGATGCAAAATCTGAGAACACAGCAGATGTTTCTGATGAAACTACAGTAGTGGCCAAAATTGTGGAAACGTTTTGGGAAAAGTGTACAGTAGAAATGCCACCTTTGGTTAAGTTTCCACCCATTTTTCTTCTAATTTCTTTATAACTGTAGCCTTGTTCACTTAATAATACTATTTTACATCGCTTTCTGGGCAACCAGTCAACTCTTTGCACCATGACTTTAAATTTATTACATTTTACAAGCTCACTAAATGAAAGAACACAAAAAAACCCAACCAACTTGATAGCGATCACATAACACACTGACCAATGTCCTCCTCTCAGCTTCAATTCAGAACATCAATAACTGAATCCTACTGTGATCTTATTGGCTCATTGCCAAAATAAGATGACACCCAATTGGCTCTCTAAACACTTATGCTCATTGGCTACAATCAGATGAAGGAAAGCTACCTGATATCAACCTAAACAAGTTGTGCTTCCTTTTTCTGGTTCTTTGGCTATAACTTTTCATAGAACACAGTACAGATAATTGAACAAACTTTGTTGCATTACATTCTTGATTAAATTATCTTTCCATTGATATATCATTTTATGGTACTACTCCAAAACAAAAGTGGTGTTATTAGCCATCAAACCTCAAATGTACACTTTTCCCAAAAGGTTTCCACAATTTTGGCCACTGCTGTACTTTCCGCTTCCATCTTGCCTCCCTCCCCCTTTCTATGTACAGGAAGCCCTAAGCTAATATTGGCTGCCTGAAGATGCCACCATTTTATGCAACTTCCCCAAGAGATAGAGTAGGTCATTCCTCTTTAGTCCATGGCATGTGCCTACTGACATTTTGTTGTTACAAATGACATACGACAGGGGTGTCAAACTGCCGGTCCGCGGGCTGGATGCATCATAGCAAAACCCCGCCCACCCCATTGCCGGCAATGGCAAAAAAGTCACGATACGTCGCAACACGTCATGTGACATTGCGAGTGACACCCCTGACATACGATAAGCTTCCTCCCCAGAAGCAAGCATTAGCAGAACAGAGACGATTAGGGAATCTCGTTTTAATAGGTCCCTATTTGTCTTGACAACCCTCAGAATGTTAATCCCATAAATAAAAAGGAAAATATCATTTTCTGTCTTAGCTTAATGTTACCTGTCTCCAGAGCTGTTTATCATGCATGTTTCTCAAAGCCTATTCATCATCTGTGACATCTGGATTTTTTTTCTTTCAATAATTGTAAAATTTTACTTTAAGGTAAGAGAAGCAATATTGGCACATTAATCCAGAATGTAGGTGTTGGGTTTTTTTTTTTTTTTTTTTTTTTTGAGAAATTGTGTATATATCTGTTCCTTCTCCTTTTTCTCCTTCTCCTTCTGCCAGCATTATTGTTTGTTTCTAACATCGGTATTTAGTTCATCTTAATTAAGGCCCATGTTAGGAGAGGGGCCGAGGCTTTCCTGATATGATTCATAATGCTCATTTAATTTCCCCAAAACCCTATTGCTATTATTAAGTGACCTTATCTATAAATAGCCCTCCTTTCCCTTCCTCGCTTCCTTTTGATTCAAATTTTGTAAAGAATCAAAATAGTTGTTTATTTTTTCACTGCCCTTTTCCATAGTAATTTTGGTTTTTATGAACCTGGAATGAACCTCTACTTGATCAGCTGTTGCCTGAGGTTCGTGGTCTTCAACCTATAATCATATACCGCTGTCATTCATCTTCTCCACAACCCTTTTGAGGTTTGACAGCCAAGTAATGTATAAGTGGGAATACATTTCAGAAAACGTTTAGTTTCACAAAACCAACACAGTGCTAGGCTGCATTAACAGAGGGACAGAATCAAGATCACGTGGAGTGTTAATACCACTTTACAATGCCTTGGTAAGGCCACACTTGGAATACGGCATCCAGTTTTGGTCACCACAATGTAAAAAAGATGTTGAGACACTAGAAAGAGTGCAGAGAAGAGCAACAAAGATGATCAGGGGACTGGAGACTAAAACATATAAAGAACAGTTGCTGGAATTGGGTATGTCTTCTCTAATGAAGAGAAGGATGCAAGGTGACATGATAGCAGTGTTCCAATATCTCAGGGGCTGCCCCAAAGAAGAGGGAGTCAAGCTATTTTCCAAAGCACCTGAAGGCAGGACAAGAAGCAATGGTTGGAAACTAACAAAGGAGAGAAGCAACCTAGAACTAAGGACAAATTTTCTGACAGTGAGAACAATTAACCAGTGGAACAACCTGCCTCCAGAAGCTGTGAATGCTCCAACACTGGAAGTTTTTAAGAAGAGACTGGACAACCATTTGTCTGAAATAGTATAGGATTGCCTGCCTGAGCAGGGGGTTGGACTAGATGACCTCCAAGATCCCTCCCAATTTTATTATTGTTATTGTTATTATTATATATGTTTTGAGGGTAATCGCATAATAGAATTCATGATTCACAAAGTGTAGTTGTTTGAACCTCTAACCAACTGAGGGGGAATTGGCGTAAGAAGTAGAGCTGTGTCTAAATTGATGACCTTATTAATATGGAGCAAAACAGGACTGCATAATACATGATTACTACAAAATCTGAAATAGGTTTCCTAAAAGCAACTCCTTATACAGCTGTTTTCAGAGAGACTTGAGATTCCTAAGTCATTTTCACCCTAAGAAAATATGAAGAGTGTATCATTTTATGACCTATTTCCAGTATCATAGCTGGTTGTATTTATAAACTTCTTCCATACGTTTTTACCCTTACAAACCATCCATTCTTCTACCATGCACCTGTTCATACATAGCTATTTGTTCATTAAACTGCTCTTTTTAAATGTCTCGTTTATTATATTGGTTTGTCGCACAGTCAGCCAGATGTTCAGACTTGATTTGGCATTTTTCTCCACCTGTCAAGGCCTTCCCAAGCATCTGGGATAGGTAGAAGTGGATGTCCAATGATGTTACAGGTATCAACGGTGGTGGGATTCAGCCAGTTCGCACCACTTCAGCAGAACCAGTAGCTAATTTTTTGTTGCCCAGGCCCAGAATGGACTTCCAGAAGTGGCATCCACACAGAGAACCGGCCGTTCACATATTTGAATCCCACCACTGGGTATCATCACAGGATGTAAGCTGAGTTCTGAGTAAAGCTGCCTTTTGCAATTGACTGATGGGGATTTTGTCAATGCCGATGCTGTTCAAGTTGTTTTGGGATTGCACCAAAGGCACCTATTACTATTGGTACTACCTTTGCTTTCTTTTGCCACAGTCACTCTATTTCTATTTGTATTGTGTTATCTTCTCCAATTCATTATTATTATTATTATTATGGTTCATCACACAGTTTATTATTATTACCACGATTATGCACACAACAATGTAAAATTACAACTGCCAGTCCTTTAGCTGCTGTTGGTCTTCACGCTTATCAAGTTCTTCCACAGAATCTAGAATGTCATCCTGTACCAGCGTAGTAGATAGGCAGATCCAAGCAATTTGGCCTTTTGAAATTGACAGATGGAAATTTTGTCAATGCGCAGATTTTCTTAGTGCTTTCCAAGATTTTTTTGGTATGGTCCCCAGTGTGGCGATAAATACTGGGGTGACCTCAGCTGGTTTATGCCACAATCTTTGGGAAACTGTGACCATCCTAGACCAAAAATGCTAGAAGCCTGGCACTCTGACAAATCAGCCATCAACAGACACACAGACATAAACAATATATACATACTATACAAAAGAGACAATCAACAAGGCAAAAAGGGAACAAAAAATCCAAAACACCTTCCCACCAGCACCCAGCACATAGATTAATTCCAAGATTAACATCAGACCAATAATCAAGTAAACAATACCCAAATCAAGGAACTGCCAACAAGCCAACAGCAAACAGCTCAGCCAAAGGAACACCAACACTGACAAGGCTTGTCACTAGAATATAAACTGACAGCAAACCTCATCCTCTTCTAGCACTGATGATGTTATCTAGTTAGATCATGAAATGTCTGCAACAAAACAAGCAAGCTCAGAGAGCACGCAGGACCCTCCATTCAAACCCTGAGCTACAAATATTATGCTTTATTAATCTTTCAACTCCCGTTTTTGGATCATGATACTTTGTGGTATCCAATTCTTTGTCTCCTATTTTGCTATCTCCTGGTATTGCCACATCAATTATCCACACTTCTTTTCGACAGCAGTTAAATCTGTTGCGTTGGGAGCCAAGATTTGATCAGTTTGTATTCAGAAATCCCACAATAACAGGTCAAACTGTTTTCCAAAGCCCCAGAAGGCAAGACAAGAAACAATGGTTGGAAACTAACCAAGGAGAGAAGCAACCTAGAACTAAGGAGAAGTTTCCTAATGTTGAGAGTAATTAACCAATGGGACAGCTTGCCTTCAGAAGTTGTGGGTGCTCCATCACTGGAGGCTTTCAAAGAGAGACTGGACAACTATTTATCTGAAATGGTATAGGGTCTCCTGCTTGAGCAGGGGGCTGGACTAGAAGAACTCCAAGGTCCTTTCCAATTCTTTTATTCTATGTTCTAAATGAATATTTTAACCCACTCCTTTTTGGCTACTTTTTCACACCAGTTTTTCATTATTTGTGCATGATCATTTTGCCGAGTGTGTTTCTGAATGTCAACCTCTTCCTTCATTTTGGCCACCAAGTATCAATTTACCTCAAATTTATCTGCTTCACCAGTAAATGAATTTGCCATGTTCTTAACTGACATGAACTCTAATCTAATATGCTCTTTAGAAACAGGCCTGGTAACAAGAGGTTCACTCCAGCTTTGTCATTCTTCTCTGCAGCAGCTCTCTTTCATAAAACAGTTTATTTCCTTTATTCTCTGAATCTTTTTTTTTTAAAGCTGGGTATGAAAGTCAGAGGGAGAAAGGCCATTTGCAAGAGGGACTAAGGCTGAAGAAAGGAACCAAGAGGGAGATTTGAAATTGCCCTCTACTTTTTCCATTCAGTCAATTAGCAAAGCAAACTTTCCTGTTTTTTTTTTTAAAACTTCCACTTGCAATTAGAATTGCTGAGAACTTGCTGACTGAGAGGTATTTGAAAATAATATATTCTCAAGGCAAGAGAAGAAACTAGCTGGAAATGTTTCTTTTTTAAAAGAAAAAAAAACCCCACTAGTTTTAAGTTCCAGGAGAGAAATTAGAAATAAAAGAAAGCTATTCCTGTTTTCGCTCCCTAAATTCACAGAAACACTTTAAAAAGGTGGCCCATGATTATTTTTGCTGACACAGCTACTGGGGATGGTGTGTTAAATCACCGTTGCTCCCTCTTGCTGACCAACGGGAGAATACAAAAATAACATTAAATCAGGGTCATCCATATCATTCATTTGTTTTTTGTGTGTTTTTTTTAAATGATTTGGGAAATTCAAATCCACCAAGGTGTGATTGTATTGTTCAGTCCAAAAGGGGATGAAAGTTTAGCATAACCTCTATGAACAGGTAAAGCACAGCAGCAGTCGTGTTAATGGGAAATTTGGGCAGCAGCCAAAAAACCCAACGTAATCCTAGCAGTGGTGGGATTCAAATATGTGAACAACCAGTTCTCTGTGTGGATGCCGCTTCCGGAAGTCCATTCTGGGCCTGGACAACAAAAAATTAGCTACCGGTTCTGCCGAAGTGGTGCGAACCGGCTGAATCCCATCACTGAATCCTAGCCTGAATTAATAGAGGTACAGAATCAAGATTAAGTGACGTTCTAGCACTGCTTTATAAAGCCTTAGTAAGACCACATTTAGAATACTGCATCCAATTCTGGTCAACAAAATACAAAAAATATGTTGAAATTCTGGAAAGAGTGCAGAGAAGAGCAACAAAAATTATTAGGGAGATGGAGGCTAAGATTTATGAAGAACAGTTACAGGAATTGGGTATGTCTAGTCTAATGAAAAGAAGGACTAGGGGTGACATGATAGCACTGTTACAATAGCTGAGAGACTCCCATAAAGATGAGGGATCAAACTATTTTCCAAAGCACCAAAAGGCAAGACAAGAAACAATGGTTAGAAACTAACTAAGAAGAGAAGCAACCTAGAACTAAGGTGGAATTTCCTGACAGTGAGAGCAATCTGTCAATGGAAGTTTGCCTTCAGAAGTTGCAGGTGCTCCATCGCTGGGGGCTTTAAAAAAAAAGACTGAAATGGTATAGGATCTCCTGCTTAAGCAGGGGGTTGGACTAGAAGACCTTGAAGGTCCCTTCCAACTCTATTATTCTATGTCAGGGGTCTTCAAACTTGGCCCTTTTATGACTTGTGGACTTCAACTCCCAGAATTCCTCAGCCAGGCACAATGGCTGAGGAATTCTGGGAGTTGAAGTCCACAAGTCATAAAAGGGCCAGGTTTGAAGACCCCTGTCTTAAATCTAACAAACAAAATGGAGGCTGGCTGAGGAATTCTGGGAGTTGAAGTCCACAAGTCATAAAAGGGCCAGGTTTGAAGACCCCTGTTCTATGTTCTGTCTCCCACCCAGCTGAATTCAACAAGTTCAATCAAAATCTGAGGTCAATTTCAGACATACACTGCAAAGAGGACATTAGTCAACCAATGCATACAGAGTTTCAGAGAGATGGATTCTGGCAAATTCATGGCCTTGATAAAGTATTCTGCCAATCCATTTGTGCCTGGACAATATGGTGCAGATGTCGAAGTACATGATGCCATTTTGTTTTCAGAACATTTTGGAAGCCATCTCTCCATCGCTCCTTGGCCAGGCAGCCTGTCTGAGCCTGAATAGCCATGCCAAATATCTCTGGCCATTTGGAAGAGCCATCTGTCTCCACAAGAAAATCCATGCCAAAAAAATGGCCTTGCAAAATCCAGGTGGATCTGTTCCCAAGGAGTCCTTGTTCAATTCCATAAGTGAGAATGTGTCGGACCAGACATATTTTATAACACCAATTGCCAGAGCAGATCTTAGCTCACTGTGTAATTTGCCTGTCCATTTTGGGCTGTTTGTAACATTCTTAACTTAATATCAATAAAGGGGAATATTTGTAGTTTGGGGTTGAACTGAGGGTTGTGTTGTTGTTGTTTTTGTCCTCTCTGAGCTTGGTTGTTTTCTTGAAGATATTTTATTACTCAGCTAGGTAACATCATCGGTGCAAGTAGATTACTAGCACCGATGATGTTATGTAGTTGGGTAATGAAACGTCTGCAAGAAAACAACCAAGCTTTAGAGAGCACCAAGGAACCTTCATTTCTAACTTGAGAATACTATGTTGTCTTATTTTTTTAGAGACTATTGCTTGATGTCCATGCAACAGAACTGAATCATGAGTTTATTTCTGCAGAGGAGAAGGAAAAGGAGAAACAGCAGGGGGGAAAATAGAAGATACAGAAGAAGACATAGAAGAAGGAGAGGTCATTAATGGTTCATTTTTCCAGGCACTTAATTCCAAATATAGCCACTCTATAAATGCTTCTTCGAGCAACAGATTATTCTCTTGATGTTCCTAATACAGTTTACATCACACTCTAGCAAGGAGGCCATTTTGTTGCCTGTCATCTCCCACATTGGCAATTATGAAACGACACCTTCGTTGTATACTTCTTGCAATTAAGAACTCCGGAAACATAGCTCAACTTTGAATGAAGGTAATAACCACTATTAGTATATAGTGTTTGTGTGTGTGTGCATTGGACAATCAAATACAGCAAGAAACATGTTTGGCCTCTAAATTACATTCCTACTTTTTCCTACACATTGTCCAAATTTTGAAAGTTCCCAGATGATCTTCAAAGTTCTTTATTATACTCCATGGGATTATAGACCTCTTTTTTTTGTATCTAGCATTCTGTAACAACTGAACAGGCATAATATACATTTATTTTCATCCTAAAGGGTATATTTATTTTGCTCAATCCATTCCTGTTTTCTTTTTATTGCAGCGTATTAAGGATAGTACAATTGTCATATTGTGCTTAAAAAAAAACCCAAAAGTTGATAAACTGAAGTTTTATTAACCTATGATAAACCCAATTTTAAACTTAATCCATACTGCTTTAATCTCTGGAAAAGTAATGCCAAACTTTTTAAGTAATTTTAAATAATTCAAGTATTCTATCCCTAAATTAGGGAAACAAACAAAAAGGGTTTTTTAAGAGATTTTTTTTTTTAAGTGAACTGACATAATTCACACTTCATAGGCCAATGTTGAAAGAATTCTCTACAGTATTTACACACCTTTCAATGTTGTGATGAGCACTGGGATATAATTTTTAAGCAAAAATGCATAAATGCTGTGTTCAAAATTATGTGTGTTAGAAAGACGTGTTTAAAAATACAGTGGAATGTGAGAGAAAGAAACAGACATGTCATTGCACAGAAAATCACATTAAATCACAGTTAGTTTGACTAGGTACTGCCACCTAGTTGGACATTATTGTAAATTAGAATAGAATAGAGCTGGAAGGGACCTTGGAGGTCTTCTAGTCCAGCCCCCTGCTCAATCAGGAGAACCTATACCATTTCAGACAAGTGACTGTTTACTGTAGTCTCTTCTTAAAAATCTCCAGTGATGGAGCGCCCACGATTTCTGAAGGCAACTTCTGTTCCACTGGTTAATTGTCCTCACTGTTAGGACGTTTCTCCTTAATTCCAGGTTGCTTCTCTCTTTATTCAGTTTCCAACCATTGTTTCTCGTCCTGCCCTCTGGTGCTTTGGAGAATAATTTGACCCCCTTTTCTTTGTGGCAGTCTCTCAAATACTGGAATACTGCTATCATGTCTCCCTTATTTCTTCTTTTCTTTAGACTAGTCAAACCCAAGTCCTGCAACCGTTCTTCACATGCTTTAGTCTCCAGGCCTTGGATCATTTTAGTTGCTCTTCTCTGAACTTTTTCCAAAGTCCCAACATCTTTTTTGTAGTATGGTGACCAAAATTGGTTGCAGTATTCCAGGTGTGGTCTTACTGAGGTTTTATAAAGTGGAATTGAAATATCCCTATGGATATCGGAATTGATTAGGTTGTGGTTGCATATCTATAAAAGAAATAGACAGCCAGGAGGGATAAGAAAAACAAAAAATCATGAATATACAAGATGGACATGAGTTTTCAGGAGCTCCATGTGATCCTTGTGCTATGGACAATATCTTATTCTTAACAAGGTGCTGTTGAACATTTCTTCTCAGTGGTCAAATGTGGATTAATGCAGAGGTCCCCAAGCTTTTTGGGCACCAGGAACCGGTTCTGTAGAGAGGGGCTTTTCCACGGACTGGAGAGGGCGTGGTTTTGTGTGCTGCCTGCATCCCACGGATGGGGCTTTGCTTTTTTGTGTGGACCGGTTGCTGGCATGCCATGGCCCAGTATTGGTCCACGGACCGGGGGTGGTGACCCCTGGATTAATATATTCCTATCTAGGTCACTAGCACTGTGTCCTATCAGATTTGGAAAGGAACAAAGAGCCGACGCATGAAGAATTTTTGATACGATGAGCTTAATTAACTAACAGAAATATTGTAATTTATTGTCACATTTTCATAACTCGACCTTCATTTGCTCCTTGGAGAAAATGCACAAAAAAAGACAAAGACGTTCTCAAACTGACGGTCAGAGATAAAGTAGGTCTTTGCTCTTAGAAATAACAGTGTCCTTTGTTCCAGCCCAAACAGTCAGTTAATTATAATTTAGTTTTCCGAGGTTGCTGCTCTTTGCTTTTCATTCAGCTGGCTGAAATATCATTATGAACTTAACAGCACGGTTATTATAAAACTAAAACATAGCTTTATATATCGGAGGATGGCCAAAACATGTATTTAAAATTTACACAGCCATTTCAGTCGTACAGATAAATGTAATTGAGTAATAAAAATCTTATTTTTAAATACAGTATACAGGGACAGGGGAAGGTGTTCAGCTGCATTGAAATTGGGAATGTGGTGGAAATGTTATGCTTGGCGGATGAATGAGAGAGCATAAATTGGCCCCTAAGATTTTTCTCCTAAATTAATCAGCACCCAAACAGTGTCTTCTTTTGGAGGGGAGGGATTTAATTGTCTCATGATAATTCGGATTGTCCTGTCCCGGAACATTTCCATAGACATCTTATTGTTGGAGAATAACTAAAGATATTTATAAGCAGAAGTAAACTCAGTATTTTCACATAGGCATCAGGAAGGGCATCTGGGCAGTAAATGCTCAGTTCCTCTAAGTTGCCCAGACTCCATTCCGAAACAAGGGATTAAAGGGTCATCAAAAGAAAATAAAAACAACAACTCTATTTCCAAAGGGTACTCAATGAGTTTGAGTTCTTAGAATACGGATAGCTTTATTTTCAAACCCTATTTGTCATTGTTCCTAATTGTGATGACCCAGGGCACAGCTCAGAGGTAATGCAGTCAGCTGTCAATTCAAACCGCCCTTTAATTGCTCCAAATTTTCCCCAAATGCTCCCACATTTCTGGCAAGCCTCCAAACAATGGAAAACACACACACATCTGGCTGCAAGTAGTTTCACATACAGTCTGATTTAGGAGAGGAATTTACTCAAGGTCATGGAGATAAGAGAGAAAGACACATGCATCATAAACCTAATGATTCTGTGTGAATACACGCTTGCCTGAGCAGTTTCAAAAGGGAAGCCAAAATACAGTCCGAGATCTTTGAACATCCAAGCAACGTTGTCAGTCAGTCCAATGGTCACAGTTTCCGGGTTTTCAAGCAGAAGTCACAGAACAAGAGATCAGCAACAACATACACAAAACTCCAAGGAATCAGCATTTGTTCCCGACAAATGCCTCCCCCCACAGCGTCTCCTTAAATCTCAGTCTCCAGGTGTGCCTTGTGGAGAGGGGCGGGACGCTCTCCTCCCGAGTAACTGAGCCTGCCTGCGTTGTTCCCTCCTTCTCTCCACTCTCCGTGCTCTAGGATCAGGAGGGGATGGCCCTTGCTCATCGTCTGAACTCTGTCTCTCCTGTTCAGCCAGTCCCACTCCTGAAGGGCCCTGGCCTGCCTCGGCCTTCTCTTCCCCACATTCCCCACAGACACCTCTCCCTCGACCTCCATAGGGTCCCGTTCCAGCTCATTTTCCTCCGCAGATTTAGGCTCTGACAGAGGCATGACACTAATGTTAGATTTTAAAAAATTTGTCTGACTTATATCTCCTCAGTTCAAGTTGCATCACCAACTCAGCCTCCATAAGACTTTTTGATAGGAAGATTTAGTGTGCATCACTTTCCATTTTTTAACACAAAGCAGCACATCCACCAGTTTGTTCATTTAGTTTGGAGGCATTTTTCACAGTGCATTGTAATTTGTTTTTCTTTCACACTATTGAATAATGTGGTCATTGGTAAATTTGGTCATCTCATTACTTACTTCTAACTGGTTATCATTATGAAAAAAAAGTTAAATAAAAAGGATAGGATTTATGTGCAGCATCTACGGGGATGCACTGGTTAATTTGTTTTTTTATATTGTATATAAGGCCGATCTGTGATAAACCATTGTTAAACCAATTGGCCAACACGATTATTTTACTTCAACAGTTTTCAACAACATTTTAAGAAACTTGATCAGTTCAAGGACTTTTATGACAATTGGAATGTCTCTGTGTGTACGTGCGCGCTATCATTATCAATGTATCGGCAAATTGAACTATGAATAAATTCTCCCCAAATCTTCTTTGAGTAAGATTGCAGACTATACATATTCCAACAGTCTCACCTAAAGTTATTTATTTGTGTATTATTTTGACTTATATGCTACTGGAGTCTGAGTGGCTTACAACACATAAAAAACACAGGAAGTTAGTAATATATATGGGTGACAAGATATTTAGCCTCCGCCGATAACTACTGGAGATATTTTTCAATAATGATTAACTTGTAAGAAAAAGCACTCTTCTTAAAGATCACAAAGGAGACACCTAGCTTTATAAACTCTGCATGTTTTTTTGATAAGACAAATAAAAAAGATACGGAGTCTCAAGAGCTCTTTGTTTCAGAATCCCCAAATTATATAAACTAGAGAACTGTCAAAGCCAGCTGAAGACGTTTAGAAGCAACTGGGTTTTAAATACGGTTTCCATCTCCGTCTCTCATGAGACTTTTCCTCTATGCAGGTTTAAGCAATTTTCTCAATTTCGAAAATGGCACTGAAAATATATGAATCAGTCCTTAGGATATCTCTGCTGAGATTCTTCTCTATTTGTGGAAATAGAGTTAAGAGATTTTTTTCCCCTTTTTCTCCCCCTTTTTTGTTTATGCCTTTGCTTCCTCTGCTTCTTTTGGTGATTATCAGGAAGAATTCCCACCTCTGCCTATCTGGGCTTTTCAATCCTGATAAACATCCAGTAAGTGCAGATGCTTATCTATTACTTATCCAAGTAACTTAGCTCAAGATATCAGTTTGAAAAATCTCCCAAGAACAGGTGTTGTGGTGTGATTTTCAAAGGCCTGAGATTCATTGGGTTTAGAAATAACAATGCAGCCTTATAAAGCTATATTATAGATGGTTTCTATTGAAGAAAATGACAAGGCTTTATCAGCCTTAATTAATCCTCATAGGTTGCCCGTGAAGGAAGAAATTTTGCTTTTACTAACAAAGAAAAATATGGTGGAGGAAAGCCAAAGGCTTCCTGTAGAGAGGATGTGCAGAATGAGTGCAAAATATATACGTTTTCTAGCCAGCATATTAAGTAAATTAGACACAAGTAAAGCAAGCTAACCTATAAAGGTAAAGGTTTCCCCTGCTCAGTTGTGTCTGACTCTAAGGCAGGGATGTCAAACTAGCCACGTCATGTGATGTGTCGCAACGTATCGCGACTTTTCCCCCATTGCCGGAGCTGGGCTGGGCGCGGTTTCGACATGACGCATCTGGCCCGCGGGCCGGCAGTTTGACACCCCTGCTCTAGGGGGTGGTGTTCATCTCCATTTCATGGTCAAGCGATCCAGTGTGGTCCAAAGATATTTCTGTGATCATATGGCTGGTATAACTACACACCGAGAACGCTGTTACCTTCCCGCTGAAGTGGTACCTATTTATCTACTTGCATTTGAATACTTTCTAACTGCTAAGCTGGCAAGAGCTAGAGCAAGTAAAGGGAGCTCACCCCATCATCCAGGACTTGGGTCTTGAACCATCAACTTTCCAGTCAACAGACCAACATCTTAACTGCTAGGTGTCAACGCTGCTAACACCGGATGTTTTTGCTTTGACAACAGTTAGAGATGCAACTCTAACTGTTTTCTTCTGGAGGCTAAAACATATAAGGAACAGTTGCTGGAATTGGGTATGTCTAGTTTAATGAAGAGAAGGACGAGGGGGGACATGATAGCAGTGTTCCAATATCTCAGGGGCTGCCACAAAGAAGAGGGAGTCAAGCTCTTCTCCAAAGCACCTGAAGGCAGGACAAGAAGCAACAGATGGAAACTGATCAAGGAGAGAAGCAACCTAGAACTAAGGAGGAATTTCCTGACAGTTAGAACAATTAACCAGTGGAACAACCTACCTCCAGAAGCGGTGAACGCTCCAACACTGGAAGTTTTTAAGAAGAGACTGGACAGCCATTTGTCCGAAATGTTATAGGGTTTCCTGCCTGAGCAGGGGGTTGGACTCAATGACCTCCAAGGTCCCTTCCAACTTTATTATTATTATTATTGTTATTTACTTTTAGAGTTAGATGATGCTGGGGGTGGAGGAATGTACATGAGAGTTTAGATAGACATAATAATACTGGACTCAGTGTATGAACCAAGGTTAATGGAATAAGAGATGATAAGAATTGGCAGGCTGGAGAACTGGAGGGAAAGCCTGCATTTCAAACTAATTGGAGAATGTGATTTATGACTGTTAAGTGGAGGAGGGAATTGTTCGTTGATACTATGTGCTCAGGGGAGGGGAATCCAGTTTTTGGCTTCGACTGTGTTAGTGCCGATGCTATGCTTCTCCAATAAAGATTCTTTAAGGTAAACAATGCCTGGAAGTTCTTTGAAGAGTTTCATCTGTCGGACCCATGACACTAGGCCACTGTGCCACTGAACCTATAGTTCATTGCTATTTTTTTCAGTTTTAGTTCCTTGTTATCACAGCCGGCTTAAGAAAAACTCTTAGCTAAATCTCAGAGAATTTTCTATTGTTCCTATTCAATACAAAATTACTGAGCTACTGGACCAATTCCCTATAAGACAGTGTCCAATGTTCCTATCAATCAAAGCAGACGTAAGTAGGCATGGCGAAAATGTTCAAACATTTGGCCATCTATTTGGTAACAAAATTATCAGACTTCTCAAAGAACATACAAAGAAGGATATTTAACTTCTTTTGGAATGGTTGATCAGGAAAAATTGTTTTATGACAAAATACTGCAGGCTTTCAGTAATCCCCTGACTTCCACCATATGGGTTGCATCTATCATTAACCATAACTCCAGCATCTACAAGATCTGTAGGCTAAAGATTAAAACAGGCAAATAAAACGGATCATTATTATTGAGGCAGTCCTATAAATTATGTAAAGTGGTATGCCATTGTTGAAATCAACCCAAGCTAGGCCAAATACCTTGGAGTATATCTTGAATTATTTAACGCATATGGGGATTATAATTCTGTATCTTTTATTGCTTGCTCTAACATGCATTTGGTTTACCCAGAGCCCAGCGATAGGAGGTAACGAGAAGACACCAAGGGTTAGCTTTTTCCTAGTCCTTCAAGACACCACAAAGTGCTGATGAAATGTTATCTATAAGTGTATGTAGCAGACCGCTCAAGAAATCCACATCTTATTAATGACTAATTATCATTGATCTCCATGGACTCCATCTACAATTACTTCCTTATCTTGACTCTTGCTTTATCTGAGGTCATTTCCATATTAGAAATCTGCAAGAGTTTGAAAAGATTCTAGACCTCTATAGACCCACAGTGACAGCCCAAGAGGTAGTGATAAGGCTGGGAAGGAAACGGGAAGTCTAGGCATAAAGACAACAGATGAGACGAGCAATGTTTAGTAGTTGATTCATAAATAGCAACTCAATAGTTTCTTCTAAGGCTTTCTGAAGACCTTAGTTGCTAAGGTCTTGAGTTGCTATTCATGAATTCAAAACTTTCCCAGAGATTTCACCTTAATGATTAATTGAGTGAGTGAGTGAGTGCCATTAAATCGCTGTTGGTTCTCAGTGACCACTTCATAGATTTTCTGTAACTATCAGGACCTAACCTGGTCTTCCAAGTCTTTCGACAGTTTAATGAGATTACTAATAAAAAAAAGAGGGCTGGAGATTAAAGATGCCATTTCCAAAATTTGGATTTTTCCCATAACTCTTGCATTCAATCTTATTGAAGTTCTTTCTTTGATCCTGCCCTGCTGGAAGAGATTTGACAGTTAGGGCATTTGTTTCTGACATCTGCAGTGTAATTTGGAACATTGTCTCCCTCCCTTCCTTCCTTCCTTCCTTCCTTCCTTCCTTCCTTCCTTCCTTCCTTCCTTCCTTCCTTCCTTCCTTCCTTCCCTCCTTCCTTCCTTCCTTTGCCTCACTCTCCTACAACTCTCAACCTTTAGATCCTGTTAAAGGAGTTTTGGCAAGTGTTTTGGCAGCTTCCCACTTCTCTTTAGCATACGATGAGGTGGTCTGTTCCATTCTGTGCTGTTCTGTTCCATTCCAGTCCACTTGTTTTGCTGTGGAACAAGGCAGCGATTCATTTTTTCCCCTTGTTCTCAGCATTGCAATCTGGCAGGTATGAAGATAAGCAGATAATCATCCAGCTGCTCAGGGACTGAAAATGGTAAGCAACTGGTATAGAAATAAGTGTTCTTAGCCTGTTGTTTCCTTGAAGTTGTAGACATCCCCAAATAAGGTAGGTAGGTAGATCAGTAGAACTATAGTTATCCATTTAACATTCCACCTCAATTTTTTTCTTCTTCTTTCAAAGAGCAAAAAGCAGTTTATCTCTGAATCTTAGCAATCTTTAGGCAGTCCAACTGCCTTCAGGTCCCTCTCTTGGCCAAGTGCTTCTTCAGAATATATGAATCAGCCATAAGTACTGCATATCATTTTGGATCCCATGGTTTTTGAGGAAAAAAATAGCTGTGTCACAAGTCCGGTAGGCAGAAAAGCAGGGTGCACATAAAAAGGCATAAAAGGAAAACCTAGAATTATCCTGCATATGAAAAGGGATTATAATTCCCACCTGTCTTAGAACCAGGAATGGACATACATTGTCCTCTGTCCTAGGACTGCTACTGTGGCAACTGAAAGCCATTTCCAAAGAGCTGTGATAAGATGTGGCCCACAGCATACATTTGGCTAGCCCAGGGGTAGGCAACCTTGGCTCTTTTATGACTCGTGGACTTCAACTCCCAGAATTCCTCAGGCAGCATGGCTCAGCATGGAAACCTCTCCCTTTCTCCTCAGCATGGCTGGCTCAGGAATTCTGAGAGTTGAAGTCCACGAGTCATAAAAGAGCCAAGGTTGCCTACCCCTGGGCTAGCCCAATTTCCCTGAATTACAGTCCTTAGCCATGTCATAAGGAGAGAGGATGCAGCTGGGATGCTTCCTTCTCAGAACTTTCTTTATATCTCCATTTCTTATGCTGCTGCATTTTACCATATTTTATAACCCCTTGGTAAGGCCACACTTGGAATACTGCATCCAAGTTTGGCCACCACGATGTAAAAAAAAAGATGTTGAGACTCTAGAAAGAGTGCAGAGAAGAGCAACAAAGATGATGAGGGAGCTGGAAGCTAAACCATAGGAGGAATAGTTGCAGGAATTGGTTATGTCTAGTTTATCAAAAACAAGGACGAGGGATGACATGATAGCAGTCTTCCAATATTTGAGAGACTGTCACCTGAGGGCAGGACTAGAAGTAATGGATGAAAGTGTCAAAGAGAGAAGCAACCTAGAACTCAGGAGAAATTTCCTGGCAGTGAGAACAATTCACCGGTGGACAGGTTACCTCCAGAAGTTGTGGGTGCTCCATCCCTGCAGATTTTCGAGAAGAGACTGGACAGCCATTTATCCCAGATAGTATAGCATCTCCTGCTTGAGTAGGGGTTGGGACTAGAAGACCTTCAAAGTCCCTTCCAAGTCTGTTATTCTGTTAAGAATCCCATGGAAACCCATGTACAAATGTAGAGAAACATGAACGGTGCTTATATCTCTCCCGATAGTCACATTACTTTAGGGGCAATGTGTCACCTATTCCATATCATAGGGATCCTTTCGTGTGTTCCTCTGCTTTCCAATATTCCTTAAAATCCACTTGGGTAGAAGGAAGAAATATCTTCAAGGATTGAAGCATAGGAAGAGCTGCCCATTCATGATCTTCGGCATCCTTTCTTCGGTTTTGCATGGCTGTCCATAATTTGTTCCACACTATGATGCTATTCACTTCTACTCAATTCCAGATGTGTTTTACAAGTATTTTCAGCTATGGCTTTATAGAAATATAAAACGGTGCATTATGGAAGATCAAAAAAATTCCACAGAAAGGAATCAGCTCTGCACAGCATTCAGTTGTACAATCTATTAGATGTACATTCAAACCAATAGCCTTGAACCTGAATTTTGGAGCCAATGAGTACGTTTCATAAAAAGCATGAGTTAATGTGCAACTGTTTATGACTTTATGAAACCAGGTCTATCCTTCCTTTCTGCAGACCAAGCTATACAAATCAAATCAACAAATAACTAAATAAATAACAGTGCCATCTGCGTAGGCATTTACATTTCTGGCCTTGAAAGCACTGGAGCTACACGAGGCCAAATTTTGTACATTTTCAAAATTTTCACACATTATAAATGGGTGTTGACCAATGCCACAATAAAAAAAAGAAGGGATCCCGAGCATCCTATTTAATATTTTGGATCGGGGTTATGCAAATTTGATAGCTTGAGACTAAAGCATTGCTAATTGTACAAACATGTTTTTGACAAGTTTCTACTGACCTTGATTATCCTATTGTGTACAAATCACTATACCCTAGGCTTCTAATAACTTGATTTAACTTGTAGCAAGAAAATACAAAGTATAAACATTTTGATTACGTACTAGAAAAGATTTTCTGGAGACATTAAGGTTTCTAGCTTTGTTATGTTCATGAGATTCAGAAATATGTATATATGTATATATATATGCACACACACACACACACACAAATAGATATATGTAATCCAGTAGTGGGATTCAGCCAGTTCGCACCGCTTCGGCAGAACTGGTAGCTAATTTTTTGTTGCCCAGGCCCAGAATGGACTTCCGGAAGTGGCATCCATGCAGAGAACCGGTTGTTCACATATTTGAATCCCACCACTGATGTAATCCCTTAATTTGGGGTAGAGTCAGGGCGACTGAATGGAGCTGAGCATTTACTGGCTTCCTGACGTCAACATGGAATTCACAGCAGATATTTTATCGTTTCGCCCTGAGAGAGAAAAATCTGTCATCATTCATTCATTCATTCATTCATTCATTCATTCATTCATTCATTCATTCATTCATTCATTCATTCATTCATTCCTGGATAGGAGTGGGCAAAATAAAATAATTGCTAATTTAGCCTAGTGATGGTATATCTAAGTAAATTATATTTTTAGTTAACAGGGGGAAGAGAGGGGAAGCTTAATTTCACTATGTTTCTCATATAAATATTGCTGCTGGTCCACCACTAGCTATTTCAGAATGGTTTTTAGCTTACCAGATTGTTGTAAGGTAGAAAAATGTTCTGTAGCTTCTGTAGCTTTTCACTGAAACGATTTCATGGATGGAAATAGAAATCTCTGATTGAAGACATTTAGATTTAAAATAGAATTGTGACTTTACCTTTGATTTCTGATTCCCATGTTCCTTACTAGTTAGGAATGTTTCTCCTTTTCCTAAGGACGTAAGGAGAGATAGATTTTTTTTGTTTAGGTACTGCTCACACCAGATTCTGCTGCTTCTATCAACTGATTGTTCAGGACTCTGCTTTGAAATGTTTGAGCAGGAGGCTGGACTGGAAGACCTCTAAGGTCCCTTCCAGCTCTATTCTATTCTATTCTATTCTATTCTATTCTATTCTATTCTATTCTATTCTATTCTATTCTATTCTATTCTATTCTATTCTCTCATGGCTGGCTTCCAGTTCTATCAAGAACCTGTAGGAATGCAATCCATAAACAGTGGTGATCCATTCAGAATAGTTTCTCAAAATGCAAAATTATCAGTAAAAACATAAATGGTTCCTGCTGAGTTGTGTACACCCTGCATGAAGCTGCGCTGTGGTTGAAGACATAGGAATAGAATATGTAACCATGTTTATTTACCTGGTTTACTATTCCTGCTAGACTAGACTTTCAGCCAATGGATGTCACTTGGTCAACTATCATTCTAAAACATTCTTAATTAATCAATACTAAAATAAAAATCATATCTTATCACAATCTTAAGCAAAGTACATGTAGAATAACAATTTGGTCTTTCTGCAACCTTTCCTCATATCGTTTATTTTAAGTCAAGATTTAATCTCGTTATTTAAAACAAGAAGCTGATTTTTGATCCCTCAGCAGAAAATTATTGTTTAAATCTACAGATAAATTGCTTGACTCTCTCTAGATAGGGTCATCCATATCATGCTATCAGGAACTGTTCAATCATTATCAGAAAAGAAAGACACTATGGGAAGACAAGAATGCTGAAGATATATGCTTCAGAAGCCCAGCTTTCTTTTCTCATAAGTATTAATTGTAGGTTTCCCCCCCCCAAACTTTGGATTGATGTTGGCATTGGTGAAAAGTTTCTAAAAAGTGGTTGATGATAAAGGCATCCATTGCAATCCTTTAAGTCTTACTATTCCGTACAAGTTCAGCAAGAGAAAATTGTGTCCGGCACAATGACAGCTAATCAGCCTTTCTATATTATTCCATTAAAATACTAGCACTGAGATGAATGCTTAAATCCTTTTTTTTAATTCTTTCCAAACCAACAGAATGTTGGAAATAAACTTTTTCAGAGAATCGGGACTCTCTTTTTCTTCCTCTGCTCAACGGAAGGATGAATCGCTGAAAACTGAACAGAAGAGGGACACATTGAGTGCTGCAGATAAGCTAGAAAAAGAAAGGTTGAGATTGAAATGGGCCAAAAAATGGGCCACCACCACTCCAAAAAGTTCCCACAATGCTATCTTCTGGGTAAGGCACTAAGGGAGCAACTTCAAAAATGGTTAAGTTATCCATTCTAAGCCCCTTATTCATAGTCATGTGTCCCAGAGTAGAACTGACACAGCTCTTACATATTTATCCCAAAGATGGTTTTTTCATGAAGCAACTGGACTTTTTTGTTTGTCTTTGAAGATGTTTCACTTCTCATCCAAGAAGCTTCTTCAGCTCTGAGTGGTTGGTGGGGAATGGAAGGATTTATATTCCTTGCAGATGGCTGGTCATTTGCATCCTTTTAGCGAGTCGTTGATGCCATCTGGAGGTTTATCTGTGTCATCAGGGTCACTTGACTAGTGCAAATGGGTTTGGAGCATTCTTGGAAGTGCTGAAAGGACTGAAAGGAAAAAAGGCTCCACAACTAGACTAGACTAGACTAGACTAGACTAGACTAGACTAGACTAGACTAGACTAGACTAGACTAGACTAGACTAGAATAGACTAGAATAGACTAGACTAGACTAGACTAGACTAGACTAGAATAGAATAGAATAGAATAGAATAGAATAGAATAGAATAGAATAGAATAGAATAGAATAGAATAGAATAGAATAGAATAGAATAGAATAGAATAGAATAGAATAGAATAGAATAGAATAGAATAGAATAGAATCTTTATTGTCACTTTAAATGTAACTAATCAGCATACATTAAAATGAAATTGTGTTGCATTCAGCTCGCAAAAAAATACCATTATACATATACCCACATATACCCACATATATGACAAAGAGAAACATCACAGTCTAGTTCGAATGTATACGTATAGATGGCGGAAAAAAAGGATCCTGCGAATTTACAGGACAAAGCTGTTACAGAATCTAGTAGTTCTTGTATAAATACTTCAAAACCTCCTCCCAAAGGGGAGCAACAGAAACAGACCATGAAGTGGGTGTGTGGGGGGTCTCTAACAATGCTTTGAACTCTAAACATATATAAGCGCTTGTAAGCAGAGTCCTGAATCACGGGAAGCGAGCTTTCTATGATCTTCTCAGCTGTCCTTACCACTCTCTGTATGGACCTTCTATCTGAGGCTCTGCTACCACCAAACCAGACAGTGAAGCAGTTTGTTAAAATGCTCTCAATTGTTCCTCTGTTAAAAGTGGCCAGGACAGAAGGAAAACGATGTGCTCTCCTCATCCGACACAGGAAATGCAAATGCAAAATAACATAAACTTTTCTTTTTCTCAGTTGAATTTTACATAGATCCAAGAATAGGAGATTCTTGGATATTATACTCTCAGTTGAAAAAAAATGCAGATCTGTATCTTGTTCATCATCTGTATTGGTATCTCAATTTCTACCTTTCTATGTTTCACCTCAACATTTTTTCCAGAGAGGATTTTGGTTGCTGAAAGGGGAGAAGGGGAAAGGGGAGAAGGCAGATAAGGATAATAAGATGTTTTCCATATATAGAAGATGATCTTTTGGTTGGCTGGTTGGTTGGTTGGTAAGTTGGTTAACTTTTAAAAGTCTTGCCTTCCTTTGTGGTAACACCAGTGAGATAGTCCCTCCAGACTTGTCTTCATAGAATCATAGAAGGGATCTAAGGAGTTGTCAAGTCCAACACTTTGTAGGCTAAAGGATCACTATACCATCCCTGAAAAATGACTATCCAGTCTCTGTTTGAAAAGCTCCAGTGAAGGGGAAGAAACCACTTCCCCCAGCAATCTGTTCCACGGATTGACTGCTTTTCTGAACAAGAAGGTCTTCCTAATATCTAATCTGTATCTTCATGCTTGAAGTTTCACCACATTAGTTCTAGTTTTACTCTCACTTGCTAAGTGAGAAGATGTTTGAAGCCTCTACAACAGGGGTCTTCACACTTGGCCCTTTTATGACTTGTGGACTTCAACTCCCAGAATTCCTCGGCCAGGCATGCTGGCTGAGGAATTCTGGGAGTTGAAGTCCACAAGTCATAAAAGGGCCAAGTTTGAAGACCCCTGGCCTATTTCTTCTGCTCTGTTGTCCATCATTAGTCACTTATCATGATAGTCCATCACCTCTCTGCTATCATCTGTACTTTACTGCCAATCAATTTATCCTAACAAAAGATAACAATGTTATTTTAATTGTGCAGAGTGAAGGGTTATTGATGAGGCATCTTGACATTCCCTTCCTTTCCGTGCCCTCATTATCTGAAAGAAGGCTTCTGTTTGACAACTCTGTCCACAAGTCATAAAAGGGCCAAGTTTGAAGACCCCTGCTCTACAATGTGATAGCCCTTCAGATGTCTGAAGACAGCTAACATGTCCTCTCCCAATCTTCCATTACCCTGTCTTACAGTCCCTACAAAACCCTGGGATTCTTTTGCATTCCCCTCTCCCAACACCCAACGTTCCCTCTTCTTGAAGTATCTTCCATAGCTGTGGTGGCACAGTGGTTAGAATGCAGTACTGCAGGCTACTTCGGCTGACTGCCGGCTGCCTGCAGTTCGGCAGTTCGAGTCTCATTGGCTCAAGGCTGATTCAGCCTTCCATCCTTCTGAGGTCGGTAAAATGAGGACCCAGATTGTTGGGGGCAAGAAGCTGACTCTGTAAACTCCTTAGAGAGGGTTGTAAAGCACTGTGAAGCGATATATAAGTCTAAGTGCTATTGCTATTGCTATTCATCTCCAAGGACAGTGATGGAATTGAGAAATAGCTACAGTGGCTTCAGCACCCCAGTAACAATAGGCCATCTGTGTCTTAGAAAATGACATGGACCACCAGAAGCGTGACAGCTCAAGCATGTGCATTAGCAATGAATCCTGCCTGTGAGCAGTGTGTGTTAGAGCAATTAAACCCAAGATCCTGGCTCCATGGGACAACAACAACCAGCTGAGACGGGACACTAGATGCAGCTCAGAATGCACCAGGTGAAATGGCCTCAAGCTGGGAGCTGGCAGTCAGCCACAAGTATGGAGCATGGTCCAAATGAGATTGTTTATTGTTTATGTGGGTGGGTGGGGGTGGGTGTACAATTATGAAAATGGATTTAAGAAGAAAAGAAGGAAGGAAGGAAGGAAGGAAGGAAAGGAAAGGAAAGAAGGAAGAAGGAAAGAAGGAAAGAAGAAGAAGAAGAAGGAAGGAGGGAGGGAGGGAGGAAGGAGGGAAGGGAAGGAAGGAAGGAAAGAAGGAAGGAAAGAAGGAAAGAAAGAAGGAAGGAAGGAAGGAAGGAAAGAAGGAAGAAGGAAGGAAGGAAAGAAGGGAGGGAGGAGGAAGGAAGGAAGGAAAGAAAGAAGGAAAGAAAGAAGGAAGGAAGGAAGGAAGGAAGGAAGGAAGGAAGGAAGGAAGGAAGGAAGGAAGGAAGGAAGGAAAGAAGGAAAGAAGGAAAGAAGGAAAGAAGGAAGGAAGGGAGGACGGGAGGGAGGGAGGGAGGGAGGAAGGAAGGAAGGAAGGAAGGATAATATTCTGTGGATATTAGATGATACAAAACACAAACAAACTTAGAAAGTGAGAAATCTATCTGCCGTTGAACATAAAGCATATAAAGTTTGCAAAAAGTACATTTCACTAGGATCAGCTATGGCAGGGGTTCCCAACCGGGAGTGCAAGATGATATTCCAGGGTGTGCGAAAACTTGGGTTTAGAAGTTTCAAAATTATAGTGCATATGCATAATTCGTTACTGTTATTTTGAACTTTTGTAAGGGGTGCGAGAATATATCAGAAGGGTTCTAGGGGTGCTGGGTATAGAAAAGGTTGGGAACCGCTGTGTTGTTATGGGGACACACTGCTCTTGACTTTTTTCAAGGCAGGATTCATTGCTAATGCACATGCTTAAGATCAGCAAAGCTGTCTTGGTCTCTTGTTTCTTAGTGTTAGACCGATAATAGAGAGGGAGATTCAGAAATTTAGGTATAGGGTCTCCTGCTTGATCAGTGGGTTGGACTAGAAGACCTCCATGTTGTTGTTAGTTGTAAAGTCATGTCCAACCCATCACAACCCCATGGACAACGTTCCTCCAGGCCTTCCTGTCCTCTACCATCTTCTGGAGTCCATTTAAGCTCATGCCTACTGCTTCAGTGACTCCATCCAGCCACCACATTCTCTGTCGTCCCCTTCTTCTATTGCCCTCAATCTTTCCCAGCATTAGGCTCTTCTCCAGTGAGTCCTTCCTTCTCATTAGGCGGCCAAAGTACTTGAGTTTCAACTTCAGGATCTGGCCTTCTAAAGAGCAGTCAGGGTTGATCTCTTCTAGGACTGACCGGTTTGATCGCCTTGCAGTCCAGGGGACTCGCAGGAGTCTTCTCCAGCACCATAATTCAAAGGCCTCAATTCTTTGGTGCTAGTCTTTCTTATTGTCCAACTTTTGCAGCCATACATTGCAACTGGGAAAACCATGGCCTTGACTATACGTACTTTTGTTGGCAGGGTGATGCCTCTGCTTTTTAGTATGCTGTCTAGATTGGCCATAGCTTTCCTCCCCAGGAGCAAGCGTCTTCTAATTTCCTGGCTGCAGTCCCCATCTGCGGTGATCTTGGAGCCCAGGAAGATAAAATCTGTCACTACCTCCATTTCTTCCCCATCTATTTGCCAGGAATTGAGAGGGCCGGATGCCATGATCTTGATTTTCTTAATGGTGAGTTTCAAAGAAGACCTGCATAGTCCCTTCCAACTCTGTTCTTCTATTGTTCTGAAACTGAGGCAGACAAGGTCAACGAACAGCGACATTTTTCTTATCTTAGTCTTTTTTTCTGGGGTTGCCTCTCAAAAAAAAAAAAAAAAAAGAGCTCAAAAACCCTGAAGAAGAATTTTCGAGGATCAGTTTATTTCTCAGCCAGCGGAAAATATACCCAGCCTACTAAATGGTAATTGGAACATTCCCTGATACTGGAAACTGGATCTGAGGCGAGAAAGAAGGCTGAATGATTAAGTGTCCTATTTCAATATGTAATATGCCAGACGGAAAGAGATTTATTTTCTCGGTGGTCCTGCGATCCAATCTTCTAAGACAGCTTCTCTTTCTTTACTCTACAGGGGAAGATGAGGAGTTTGACATTTAGACCACAAGATCGATTCAGCCACGCAATAAGAGCACAAAGCCGGAGGGTCTACTTGATGCAAATCAACAATCAGTTTCGACTTATTAAAATCATGTCAGTCTCGTGAGAATTTTCACTGGTTGTTTTCTATATACAGTAGCTCTGTATTCCTCTGAAGGGCTGATCGGATCGTGCTTACAGAAGACAGAGATCTCCTTGAACTGAGGACTGGCATTTGAAATTATTTGCCGCTTTTAAAATATGGGGATTAAAAAGAGTAACTTTTGAAACCAAAAGAGGGGGGGACTCAAGCTATTCTCCAAAGCGCCTGAAGGCAGGACAAGAAGCAACGGATGGAAACTAATCAAGGAGAGAAGCAACCTAGAACTAAGGAGAAATTTCCTGACGGTGAGAACAATTAACCAGTGGAACAACCTGCCTCCAGAAGCTGTGAATGCTCCAACACTGGAGGCTTTTAAGAAGAGATTGGACAACTATTTGTCTGAAATGGTATAGGGTTTCCTGCTTGAGTAGGGGATTGGACTAGAGGACCTCCAAGGTCCCTTCCAACTCTATTATTCTGTTTTAAAGAATTCCTGGAAGAGCTACATAAAAATGCTGTCTTTTTATTGCTTTAAATGGGCGAAGCATAGCATGCCACCTGGCTTTCTGACCAATGCAGTTATTTTTTTCTCCTGCTAATTGAATACCTGCTTATTTTAATCGGTTTGTTTCAGGATCTACTGACATCGATGGGGAGATATTAATCAGTTGATCCTTGTTGAAGCTTCTTCTCATAACTGCTTGCGCCAAACAAATTCTTGGGGGGGGGGAGTCAATCAGAATCAATCAGAATAGAGCTGTAAGGGACTTTGGAGGTCTTCTAGTCCAGACCCCTGCTCAAGCAGGAGACCCTATATCATTTCAGACAAGTGGTTGTCCAATCTCTTCTTAAAAACCTCCAGCGTTGGAGCACTCACAACTTCTAGAGGAAAGTCGTTCCACTGATTAATTGTTCTAACTGTCAGGAAATTTCTCCTTAGGTTGCTTCTCTCCTTGATTAGTTTCCATCCATTACTTCTTGTTCTGCCTTTAGGGACTTTGGAGAATAGGTGGACCCCCCCCCTCTTCTTTGTGGCAGCCCGTCAGATACTGGAACACTGCTATCATATCACCCCTAGTCCTTCTTTTCATTAAGTTAGACATACTCAATTCCTGCAACCGTTCTTCCTATGTTTTAGCATTCAGTCCCTTAATCATCTTTGTTGGAGAAGGAGAGGGGGAAAATGAGAGAGAGAATTAGATGCCATGCAAATAAACATTACCGGAACAGCAAAAATGACAAAAAAAAAAAGCAATCCTAACTCCTGGATGAAAAATTACACTGAAAAAGTAAACAACTTGCATTTCCAAGGACATTTCTTGCCAATAGGAATCCCTCCTTCCAGAGTGATTTTGGTGGTCTACACTACAGTACAAGGGGGCTGGACTACAAGACCTCCAAGGCCCCTTCCAGTGCAATATTTCTATGTTCTTTGATGTACAGAGAACACTACTGGACGGCATCCACTCTTTGCATTAATGTGGCTAGATGAAGTGACAGATGCCTTCTCCCTAATAAAAGTTGTGTTCTTGGTTACAACAACAACAACAACAACAACAACAACAACAAGAAGAAGAAGAAGAAGAAGGAGGAGGAGAAGGAGAAGGAGAAGGAGAAGGCGAAGGAGAATGAGAATGAGAATGAGAAGGAGAAGGAGAAGGAGAAGGAGAAGGAGAAGGAGAAGGAGAAGGAGAAGAAGAAGAAGAAGAAGAAGAAGAAGAAGAAGAAGAAGAAGAAGAAGAAGAAGAAGAAGAAGAAGAAGAAGAAGAAGAAGAAGGAGAAGGAGAAAATGATTACAAATCTAGACATGACCGAGTTGCTAAATTAATCCACTGGGCATTGTGTAAAAAATACGACTTGCCTGTGTCCGAAAAGTCGTGGGAACACAGGGTGGAAAAAGTTGTTGAGAATGAGCGGGTGAAGATCTTGTGGGACTTTCGAATACAGACAGATCGCCATTTGGAACACAATACGCCGGATATCGCAGTTGTAGAGAACCGAAGCGTACAGCTGATTGATATCGCTGTACCAGGAGATGCCAGAGTCGAAGAAAAAGAACTGGAAAAAATTACGAAATATCGCGACCTGGCCATCGAAACTGCGCGATTATGGATGAAACGTGTAACAGTGGTACCCATTGTCATCGGGGCACTGGGAACTATGTCAAAAAACTTCGCAAAACACATCAAGAAACTGCAGCTTCCTGCAATAACTCCAGCAATGTTACAAAAAACTGCGCTACTCGGAACAGCTTATATTTTAAGAAGGTACCTGGTTGACACCTAGGATGCTGGTAGCAACCCGTGTCAACCATCAGCGCCAGCCAATTTGAATGTTCAGTTGACTGAGGTTCATGTTTAATGAATAAAAGATAATAATAATAATAATAATAATAATAATAATAATAATAATAATAATAATAATAATAATAATAATAATAATAATAATAATAATAATAATAATAATAATAATAATAATAATAATAATAATAATAATAATAATAATAATAATAATAATAATAAAAAGTTGGAAGGGACCTTGGAGGTCATCTAGTCCAACCCCCTGCTCAGGCAGGAAACCTTATACCATACTCGGATGTAGCCCGGGTTAACAAGGTCCACGCTAGATGTTGGTGTTCCTGGATATCTGGTGAAAAATGGGTTACAGGACTCAGGACTGTTGGCTGAGAAACCAGGGCCAGCAGCTGCAGAACTACTGGAAGAAAAGGTGTTTACCCGTCGCAAATACACAGTGATTGAAAACAAAGAAATAATGATCTGTTATTACAGATCAAGTCCAACAAGAAGAGGATATCCAAAACGAATGCACCAGTTCTGGAAAGAACAACATCCAAAATCAGAAATAACAGAACAGAGACTACGTGGCAGTGCCAGGAGACAGCAGAACAGACGAGAAAGAACTGGAGAAGATAACAAAATACAAAGACCTACAAATAGAAATAGAAAGACGGTGGCAAAAGCAAGCAAGGGTGGTACCAATAGTAATAGGCGCCTTGGGTGCAATCCCAAAACAACTGGAGCACCACTTGAACACCATCATCGGCATTGACAAATTCGCCAATAGTCAATTGCAAAAGGCGGCCTTACTAGGAACTGCTTCCATCCTGCGACGATATCTGTAATACCATCAAACATCCACATCTGCCTATCCCAGGTCCTTGGTAATGACTCGATAGGTAGACAAAAATGCCAAATCCAGTCTGAACATCTGGCTGACTGTGCGATGATCAATAATAATAATAATAATAATAGTTGGAATGGACCTTGGAGGTCATCTAGTTCAACCCCTTGCTCAGACAGAAAACCCTATACCATTTCAGACAAATGGCTGTCCAGTCTCTTCTTAAAAACTTCCAGTGTTGGAGCGTTCACAGCTTCTGGAGGTTGATAATGATTGCCTGGGAGCAATTGCATCTTTGGTTATAGAACGGATTTTTATCAAGTTAGATTTTTTACCAGCAAGGCTCCTGCTTTGACCCAAGCAATTTCCCATTCCACGAATATTGTAGAGCGACTATATCAAACGAACGTGTGACGATTAGCTTTATGTTACTATCACTGTTTTACCTAAGCCGCTGGCTAGTAGGTGGAATCACCTTTTAATGCATTTCTATCCCACTTACTCTTCAATTTTCTACTGATGCAGGCCAAAGCACAGACGATGATAACAGTGGTGGGATTTAGCCAGTTTGCACCAGTTGGGCAGAACCGGTAGCTAATTTTTTTGTTGCCCAGGCCCAGAATGGACTTCCGGAAGTGGCATCCACACAGAGAACCGGTTGTTCAGATATTTGAATCCCACCACTGGGTGGTATCCTTCTCAGTGATCACTGCCTGTCAGGTCTACAATGGTCTTAATCACGTATTATCTTCCTTTTTAAAAGCAGAGGTGGAAGAATAAATGCATGTTGATCTCTGTAATAGAGGAGACACAGAAGTAGCAGCTTGTAATTGCTAGATATCTACAACTTGTCAAGGAAATCTATCCTCAAGAGCTATTCTTGCCTTCTCTGTGTATGTCTGTGTGTGTGTGTGTGTGTGTGTGTATGTGTGTGTCTGAATAAGAGGGGAAATCAAGGCTATTCACCAGAAGCTCCTAGTTAGCTGAATAAAACAAGTTGGAAAAAGTGCAGAGAAGAGCAACTAAGATGATTAAAGGCCTGGAGACTAAAACATATGCAGAACAGTTGCAGGATTTGGGAATGGCTAATCTAGAGAAAACAAGGTCTAGGGGAGACATGATAGCAGTATTCCAGTATTTGAGGGGCTGCCACGAAGAAGAGGGGGTCAACTTATTCTCCAAAGCACCAGAAGGCAAGACAAGAAACAATGGATGGAAACGAATCAAGGAGAGAAGCAACCTGGAATCCAGGAGAAACTTCCTAACAGTAAGGACAATTAACCAGTGGAACAGCTTGCCTTCAGATGTTGTGGGTGCTTCATTACTAGAGGTTTTTAAGAACAGATTGGACAACCACTTGTCTGAAATGATATAGGGTCTCCTGCTTGAGCAGGGGGCTGGACTAGAAGACCTCCAAGGTCCCTTACAGCTCTATTCTGATTGATTCTGATTGACCCCCCAAGAATTTGTTTGGCGCAAGCGATTGTGAGAAGAAGCTGCAACATGGATCAACTCATTAATATCTCCCCATCAATGTGAGTAGTTCCTGAAACAAACAGATTAAAATAAGCAGTTATATCCGTCTGCCTGCCTGCCTGCCTGCCTGCCTGCCTGCCTGCCTGCCTGCCTGCCCTGCCTGCCTGCCTGCCTGCCTGCCCTGCCTGCCTGCCTGCCTGCCTGCCTGCCTGCCTGAAGTTCTTTTGGAAGCTGAAATGTTTTTTGTGAATGTGCATACATGTGTCTCTGTGTGTGAGAAAAAGCAAGCAGGAATTTTACTTGAACAAGGACAGACGAAGCAGGTATTGTAATTATAAGGGAAAAGAGTGTATATACAGGGAATATTGGGATAGTACCTAACTGGATACAGCTCCGTAGGAGGAGAATCCATGGGCAAAGAATCGTGCCTGAGAAGAAAGGAAAAAGAAAATGACAGAGGTTGGCAAACAATGAACAGATTGAGAGGTAGCCACCTGCCAAATCCTTAACTCTCTACTTTTACCCCACTGTCCTATTTGATACACGAGGTGCTGAAGAGTCAATGCTATTGGCTTCAAACTGCCCATAATTTTTCACTTTCTTCATTGAATCTCCAAAAGTCTAATCTCTCCAAACAGCACTGGGCAAAGGAGATGATATGAAAAAGTCAGGCATGACATTATAAGTAATTCCTATGGCAAACACGCTTTGATTCTTCTCATTTAATATTAATTTGCAAATTACCCTCTCCAGCAAAATGGTGCCATTCGCCCGATTAACCAAATAATGCTGAAATAAAGAGGAGACAGGAAGAATATCCCTCTGACTTCTCGTTCGTAAAGTCAGGACCATTTGGGGAAAACTCTTGATTCTTGCAAGACACATCCTGCACTCATGGAATGAGGCCATAGAAGGCAGGAACTTGTGATAGCACAAGTTCTTTCACAAAGCCTGCCTACTTAAGGTGCATGCATTTAATGGTGAGATCTCCCTTTTGCTCTCTACAAGTGTTCAGCCTTACCAGGTAGGCCAGACAGGAAACCTGATCAGATCAGCTAATTTTATTTGTAAGGTTGTGTTAATAGAATCTTGCAAGTCTGAACGTAGAAAGTAGAATTCTCCTTCCATCTCTAAGAAATTGGGAAGACTCTCTTCCAATACCACTTTATAATGCCATGGTAAGGCCACACTTGGAATATTGCATCCAGTTTTGGTCACCACGATGTAAAAAAGATGTTGAGACTCTGGAAAGAATGCAGAGAAGAGCAACAAAGATGATTAGGGGATTGGAGGCTAAAACATATAAGGAACAGTTGCTGGAATTGGGTATGTCTAGTAATTTAATGAAGAGAAGGACCGGGGGGACATGATAGCAGTGTTCCAATATCTCAGGGGCTGCCCCAAAGAAGAGGGAGTCAAGCTATTCTCCAAAGCACCTGAAGGCAGGACAAGAAGCGACGGATGGAAACTAATCAAGGAGAGAAGCAACCTAGAAGTAAGGAGAAATTTCCTGACAGTTAGAACAATTAACCAGTGGAATGACTTGCCTTTAGAAATTGTGGATGCTCCAACACTGGAGATTTTAAAGAAGTGATTGGACAAGCATTTGTCTGCAATGGCATAGGGTCTCTGCTTGAGTGGGGAGTTGGACTAGAAGACCTCTAAGGTCCCTTCCAACTCTGTTATTCTGAACTTCTTGCCATCTGGAGGCTAGATTGTCTTTTATCTGACTGTTCCTTAGGCAGTATCTCTGGGATTAATCTCCCAAGGTCATTTTCCCACACCATTACAACCCAGTTAGTTTATACCTATACAGCTTTGCATGTTATCATATTGGTTTGTATATGTTATTTTATTTTATTCTAATCTATCCCATTTTAATAAAGGGCAAGTGGAGGGGAGGGACAGCAAAAGATTATAACCGAATCACAAGTGACACTTTTGCTATAATTTATGGATTGTGTGTCATCGGCACAATGGGTTATTAAAGCTCAGGGGCATTATGGCTTGTCATGTTGTATCACACCGAGGAAGCTTTTAATATGTGGCTTATGTGTGCATTAAATGGTACTCTCTCCTGCCTATTATGTCAACGGGATTTTTGCATAGTGAAATAATCCTCCGGTGTATTGTGTCATGCCTGAACAATGGGAGCCTGTGAAAGCTCCTGCTTTCAAAACAGGGCATTTTTGAATGATGAATTTGGAGCGTCCCTTTTTTTTTTTGAGCAGTCATTGACAAAGAGGATGTAGTCCATCTTCCACTTGTGATAAGGCATAGTGTGATTTCCGTTTTGCTTTGAGCCCACATATCTAATTGGCTTGCATGCCTTGGTCAAAACCAGAAGGCAAAATCCTTTTAATAGCTGTGCAAAAGATGGAACTTCAGCTGGTCAATCCTGAATTGGGTTACATATGAAACCTGTCATTAAAATGGCAAACGTTTATGGCAGGAAGGAACACAGTAGTGGCCAAAATTGTGGAAACCTTTTGGGAAAAGTGTACATTTGAGGTTTGATGGCTAATAACACCACTTTTTTTGGGGGGGGAGTAGTACCATAAAATTATATATCAATGGAAAGATAATTTAATCAAGAATGTAATGCAACAAAGTTTGTTCAATTATCTGTACTGTATTCTATGAAAAGTTATAGCCAAATAACCAGAAAAAGGAAGCACAACTTGCTTAGGTTGATCTCAGGTAGCTTTCCTTCATCTGATTGTAGCCAATGAGCACGAGTGTTTAGAGAGCCAATCAGGTGTCATCTTGTTTTGGCAATGAGCCAATTAGATCACAGTAGGATTCAGTTATGGATGTCATGTGTTGAAGCTGAGAGGAAGACATTTGTCAGTGTGTTATGTGATTGCTATCAAGTCGGTTGGGTTTTTTGGTGTTCTTTCATTGAGTGAGCTTGTAAAACGTAATAAAATTAAAGTAATGGTGCAACGAGTTGACTGGTTGCCCAGAAAGCTATGTAAACTAGTATTATTAAGTGAACAAGGCTACAGTTATAAAGAAATTAGAAGAAAAATGGGTGGAGACTTAACCAAAGGTGGCATTTCTACTGTATACTTTTCCCAAAAGGTTTCCACAATTTTGGCCACTACTGTATACAGTAGAGCCACAGTAACGGAGAGGGTGAGATGAGATATAGGAGAAGAAATAGCATCTTCTGCCTCATACACGCAAGCATGGCCACGCATGGCCACCACAATCACCTAATAGCCAGGCATCTAAAATTTCATTAGCAATTCATAATTGACTGCCCCTCGTAATTTTTCCATGCTCTGTTATTTGCTGTCGCAGCGTCCTTGCAATAGATTTTTTAAAAAAAGAAAGAAAAAAGAAAAAAGAAAAGCAACTTCAGTAAGTGAAACTGATTTTACAGTATGAAAATAGAGTATAGTTTCAAGAGAAAAACCACTCCTGGGAAAGAAAATAAAGGAAGCCAGACCTTCTGCCCTGTTAATGTGCATGTGAAGTATCAAATTAGGAAGTGCTAGCAGTTTATCATAGCTCAGCAACCACTGAATGAGGAACAGGTTTCCTTTTCACTGAGCAGTAAGGACGTGACCTGAGGCTGATAAACAATCGTCGCTGGAGCCCGTATCTGATTTAGAACCAGCATAGCCCCATCAGCTAAAGCCATCTTCTCCAATTGTTGCTTCAATGAATAATGTTCTAGAGCAGACATGTCAAGCTCAAGGCGTGCTGTCCAGATACAGCAAGGGACCAGCCCCTACTGCCCTGGCCCCAGCCCACCCCAGCCCAGCTGGGTGTCCCCCATCGGGTACGCGCTGTTGTGATTCCTCACCAGCCAGGGGATCCGGCAGCCAAGTCTGAGGACTCAGATGAGGAGGAGGCATTGGAGTTTGAGAAAGGCTCTGAGGAGCACCAAGACTCACAGTCAGATGAGGAGCCTGTCCCCTCTACTCACGCTCGGGCTTCTGTTTAAATTGCAGGATTACACCTTTCTTTTTTAGGGGGGCCGGGTGTCAATGCTGTGACAATGGATATCGTTGCTCTGACAACTGAGAATCAGCAGCCATTTTTACTTTTGCTTCTAGCGTGCCTTTCCTATTCTTTTAGAGTTCAGATGTAGAAGGGGGGATGGGGTAAATGCTTGAGGGTTTAGCTAGCCATAACAATGTAGAAATGTGGGAACTCAAGGACAGTCAGACGAGGAGCCCGGCCCCTCTACTCATGCTCGGGCAGAGACACGGCAGCTTTGGGAGCCTGAGTTGGGCGACGATGAGGAACAGCTGGGGCCAATCCCAGATGCGTGGATGGACAGAAAGGAGAGACAAGCAAGACAGAGGAAGGCAGCGGGGCAGCTCCAGAGGCAAAAGAAAAGTCATTAAGAAGCCACGCCCTGGCTGGACTATAAAAGAGGGAGGTGTGGGAGGTGCTGGTTGCTGAAGGCATACGTTCATGCTACAGCTTTGTGTTTTGTTCATTGAGTTGTTTGCCTCCGAAGTCTTGGACATTGAGTCAGGTGGGTAAAAGTAAAAAGGGGATTGTTTTTCTTGTGGGTCCTGCTTGGTTCCATGAAGAGGGGTTTTTCCTCATGAGTAAATCGGTTGACCAAGTACTTGCGTAGGCTGGGACAGAACACGTGCATAAGGGATGGTGAGCATGTGAGGGATGGCAGCAGCAGCAGCAGCCTGCGCAGCGTAGGTGGGTCTCAGCACCAGGGACACCAGGCCAACCCTCCAAGTGGCATGTGGAGGCAGAGGCAGGGGGAAAGGCATGCGATCCAGTCCACACCACTGTCCGGGGGCCCCCTACATGGCCCGAGAGGGACGGCGAATCTCCTCTGGTGGACTAGGCCATGGCGCCAGTCTTGGTCCTGCCCCCTTTGCCATAGGCCCCTGGATCCCCCCTCCAACCCCACCTGGCACCCCACAGGTGTCCCCCTCGACATGAGCGACGTCAAGCCGGCCACGCCCACCCAACCATGCCCACCCAGCCCCTCAAGGGCACCCACAAGGCTGATATGGCCTTCTATGAAATCGAGTTTGACACCCCTGTTCTAGAGAATATGGGGAGCTCCATAGCAAAGGGGTTGCAGAATAATTATTTATTCATTCAGTCAGTCAGTCAGTCAGTCAGTCATTTACTGCCCATCTTACCATAAGGTAACTCTGGACAGCTTACAGTCAGGAGAGTGAGAGAGAGAGAGAGAGAGAGAGAGAGAGAGAGAGAGAGAGAGAGAGAGAGAGAGAGAGATTTAAAAAGCCAAGGACATGTGGGGAGGGCAGGGGCCGAATGGGAGAGATGCAGTGGTGGGATTCAGCCAGTTCGCACCAATTTGGCAGAAACGGAAGCGGCATCCTCACAGAGAACCGGTTATTCACATATTTGAATCCCACCACTGGAGAGATGGGATCTGTTGTTACTCGATCAGCCATCTCCATTGTGCTGTCCCGCAATTGAGGCCCCAGGCCAACTGGCAGAGCCAGGTCTTTAGGTCCTTATGAAAGGATAGGAGGGCTGGGGCCAACTTCACACTGGGGTGGGGCAAGATGTTCCTGAGGGCAGGAGCAACAGCAGAGAAAGCCCTCCTCCTGGATCCCACCAGCTGGAATAATCCGGCTGATGTGACCCACAGCATGCATCCTGTTCTGGCAATAGTGGGGCAGCCAATCCCAGTGGGGTCAGATGGTCCCTCAGGTAACCTGGACCCATGCCATGAAGGGCCTTGAAGATGATCACCAAGACCTTGAATTGCACCCAGAGGTAGACCAGTAACCAATGCAGCTTGTGGAGCAGTGGTGTTACAAGGGCCATTCTTGGGGGGGGGAACTGCCCACGCCGCTGCACATATGACATGTAACTCCTAAGGGCCAGATTTTGTGTCCAGGGAAGATATCTCAGAAAGCCTCCAAGAGAAGACCTCCCATCTATGATGCGGACAATCAGCTGCCAATGAGAACAGAGAATTCCGATTTGCCTAGTTTTACCTATTTAGTAACCCGGAGAAAATGAGAAGATCTTATCCTTCATTTGACTACATAGCGCCGTTCACAAAGTGCGGAAACGTTCCAATCTGCTCATGTTTCAAACCAGGTGTGATTCTTAGCTGTCATGCAGCGTTTGGGAATCCGTGCATACACGAATAATGAAATTTATACCCACGTGGAGAGGCAATGGGAACATTACTGCTTCATTAAGCTATTACTCCCACCTTGCGAGCTTTCATTTAAAGCAAACAATTATTTCTAGAAGCGAAATTATCAAGCTGAGAACGTAGTCGTTCTTCTGCCTACTTGTAAGAATAACCTGTTCCTGTTTTCAGGCTTTAGCAGTGATTTACCAGTCCAAGCTAACATTGACATACACACCTCATAGAAAAAGTTGGTTGGGTTTGATTTCAGCATTTTCCTTGACCAAAAGGGATTACTGCATCCTAAAATAAGTGGAAAAAAAATCAACTCCACTCTATGTTGTTGTTGTTAGTTGTGAAGTCGTGTCCGACCCATCACGACCCCATGGACCACGTTCCTCCAGGCCTTCCTGTCCTCTACCATCTTCTGGAGTCCATTTAAGCTCATGCCTACTGCTTCAGTGACTCCATCCAGCCACCTCATTCTCTGTCGTCCCCTTCTTCTATTGCCCTCAATCTTTCCCAGCATTAGGCTCTTCTCCAGTGAGTCCTTCCTTCTCATTAGGTGGCCAAAGTACTTGAGTTTCAACTTCAGGATCTGGCCTTCTAAGGAGCAGTCAGGGTTGATCTCCTCTAGGACTGACCGGTTTGATCGCCTTGCAGTCCAAGAGACTCGCAGGAGTCTTCTCCAGCACCATAGTTCAAAGGCCTCCATTCTTTTGCGTTCAGCCTTTCTTGTGGTCCAAATTTCACAGCCATACATTGCAGCTGGGAAAACCATGGCCTTGACTATACGTACTTTTGTTGGCAGGGTGATGTCTCTGCTTTTTAGTATGCTGTCTAAATTTGCCATAGCTTTCCTCCCCAGGAGCGTCTTTTAATTTCTTGGCTGCAGTCCCCATCTGCGGTGATCTTGGAGCCCAGGAAGATAAAATCTGTCACTACCTCCATTTTCTATTTGATATCTTTCAGAAATCCCCCAGAGTTGGAGGACCAAACCTTTGAATCTGTTTTGCATGTTTGGAGCATAACATTCCCAGATCTGAGCTCTGGTGGTGCAGTGGTTAGAAGGCAGTATTGCAGGCTAACTCTGCCCAGAGTCTGGCATTCGATCATGACCAGCTTAAAGTTGACTCAGCCTTCCACCCTTCTAGGTCAGTAAAATGAGGACCTAAATTGTTGGGGGCAATGTGTTGACACTGTAAACCGCTTAGAGAATGGTGTAAAATACTATGGGCAGTATATAAGTCTAAGTGCTATTGCTATTGTTATCTACAAAACTCCTTACCAGCACTGATGATGTTACCTAGTTTGGGTAATGAAATGTCTGCAAGAAAACAACCAAGGTCAGAGAGCACCAGGGACCCTCTGTCGTCCTCCTCCTCCTCCCTTTCTTCTTCTCCGCAAATCCTACTGCCTTCTATAACTGATGATGTTATCTAGTTTGGGCAGTGGTGGGATTCAAATATGTGAACAACCGGTTCTCTGTGTGGATGCCGCTTCCGGAAGTCCATTCTGGGCCTGGGCAATAAAAAAAATTAGCTACCAGTTGTGCCGAAGTGGTGCGAACCGGCTGAATCCCACCACTGAGTTTGGGTCATGAAATGTCTGCAAAAAAACCAACCAAGCTCAGAGAACACCAGGGACCCCACTGTCCTCCTCCTCCTCCTCCTCTCTTTCTTCTTCTCCGCAAACCTGACTTCCTCCTAGCACTGACGAGGTTACTTAGTTTGGGTGATGAAACGTCTGCAAGAAAACCACCAAGCTCAGAAAGCACCAAGGACCCCACAAGGATAACACCTCTTGAATCCAAAGCTCAGTCTGGCTCTTAGATAAATTTGGCTGGGCACTCCCTACTACTCAACAGTGGGTGAGTGGGAAAAGTGATAAAGAAGGAGAGCGAAGCTCAGCACTTGAGAACTACCGGGGGATATATAATTTTCTCCCTCTGAGCCATCATCTAGTGTTTCTTTAGATCAGGGGTCTTCAAACGTGGCCCTTTTATGACTTGTGGACTTCAACTCCCAGAATTCCTCGGCCAGCCTCCATTTTGTTTGTTAGATTTAAGACAGGGGTCTTCAAACTTGGCCATTTTATGACTTGTGGACTTCAGCTCCCAGAATTCCTCAGCCAGCCTCCATTTTGTTTGTTAGATTTAAGACAGGGGTCTTCAAACATGGCCCTTTTATGACTTGTGGACTTCAGCTCCCAGAATTCCTCGGCCAGCCTCCATTTTGTTTGTTAGATTTAAGGCAGGGGTCTTCAAACGTGGCCCTTTTATGACTTGTGGACTTCAACTCCCAGAATTCCTCGGCCAGCCTCCATTTTGTTTGTTAGATTTAAGACAGGGGTCTTCAAACTTGGCCGTTTTATGACTTGTGGACTTCAGCTCCCAGAATTCCTCAGCCAGCATGCCTGGCTGAGGAATTCTGGGAGTTGAAGTCCACAAGTCATAAAAGGGCCAAGTTTGAAGACCCCTGCTTTATTTAGATTATTGAACTCTTGGTGCAACAGCATGTGCCTTGAACATTTAAATCACCAGTTCTCTTATTTTTCTAGTCTTTAGAACAATTACAGCAGAAGATTGTGGTGCGCTGTTATAAAAGGAATATTCATGGGGATGTTAGCAACCAAAAGGTTGGCAGGAAAATTACAATTTAACCAACAAGGGAGGATAATTGTCTTTAGGCTTCCTGGATTAAAAAAAAAAGTACTACTTAAAAACATCTAGCAGTTTGGAAGGAAAATCAGCTATTGGATCAATCAAAGGTTTAATTGTTACAAGTTAAGCTTGAAGGGTCTAAAATTGGGTTTATACCTGGAGACATTTACATGAATGAGAGTTTATAAAAAAAAAAAAAAAACTATATGTGCATTATAGGGGGAAAAAATCAATAGCTTTACATCTGCTTATTAATAGGTTTATCTAGGGGAATGTTGACTTCATTTCCTTGTTCAGTGCTAATAAAAGAGTGACACGGATTATATACTTGGGGAATCTGTTTTTGAGAATTTATTTCTTTGTTGAAGATGTACTCCTACCCACCTGACAAGCTGGAAAAGATGGTAGAGATGCTGGCTACTGTTATCAGGTTAGTTATTGTGTGGACAGTAGTGGTATTCTGAGAAAAAAAAACATCATCTGATTTACAATTTAGGTTCCATCCAGGGGTGTGCAAGTTTAGTTCAGGTTTGAAACGTTTTGGTTGAAAATGGTATTTTCATTCAAAATGTGAAAACAATTAAATTCATAGTTGTATTCTGAAAAGAAGCCGTTCAGAATATGGCTTCAAATGAACAAGTGGAGTCATCAGTCAAGTCTGGGGGAAAAAAATGCTTTTCCACATCTGCAAAAGCAATGAAATTATCCAGCTGGCTTCACTTGGAGAACTGATTAAATCGCCATTGAACTGAATCTTCAAGTCAATTTTTGCAAACCCCTAATTCGCTCTCTAGATTGCCACATTTAAAAAGCCATTCCTGGTGGGTAACCATGATGGCTTTAAATTCTATTTTCCATCAGTCTTCCTCATCATGTCTGTTGAACTGCAATTTCAGGATAAATACAAACCTTTGAGAAACCTAGAGGAACTTTATCCATCCAAACGGTGGGTAGGGAGACTAATAACAGTGAGTGACTCCCTCTCTATGCAGCAATCCCAATCTTATGACTTTCTGGAGGGCTTTTAAAACTTGGCTGTTTGACTAATGTGGAGCTATTATCTTGAATTTTATATCATCATCTGTATCATCTCGTTTTAGTGCAACTGTTTTTTAATAGGCATCATCATTGTCAGCCATTCAGTTGTGTCCGATCCTCGGTCACTCTATGGAATCAACGCTCTCCATGCCCTTCTGTCTCACAAGGCCTCCTTCAGATATACTGTAAGGAACGGTTGCTGGAATTGGGTATGTCTAGTTTAATGAAGAGAAGGACGAGGGGGGACATGATAGCAGTGTTCCAGTATCTCAAGGGCTGCCCCAAAGAAGAGGGAGTCAAGCTATTCTCCAAAGTGCCGGAAGGCAGGACAAGAAGCAACGGATGGAAACTAATCAAGGAGAGAAGCAACCTAGAACTAAGGAGAAATTTCCTGACAGTTAGAACAATTAATCAGTGGAACAACCTGCCTCCAAATTTGTGAATGTTTCAACACTGGAAGTTTTTAAGAAGAAACTGGACAACCATTTGTCTGAAACGGTATAAGTTTTCCTGCCTGAGCAGGGAGTTGGACTAGAAGACCTCCAAGGTCCCTTCCAACTCTATTATTATTATTATTATTATTATTATTATTATTATTATTATTATTATTATTATTATTATTATTATTATTATTATTATTATTATTATTATTACTACTACTACTATACTACTACTACTACTACTACTACTACTACTACTACTACTACTACTATTATATATAATCAGCGTGTTTCTGGGGTGGCTGACAAAATGGAGTTGAGAGGAGGTGGGTTTTTATTCCTTCTTTGGGGCTTTGTGTTTGAGATGCCTCTTCCTGTGCAAGAACATGTCCTTTAATATTCTAATGACTGTTGCCAGATTCCTATGGGGTCATGTAGAGGTCATGGCTGACCTCTACATGACCCCATTGGCAAAAGGGGAAATGCAAATCTTAGGTGTTTGTCTGAGCTAATCTTGTCAACTTTTGACTTGCCTAATTGTGTTGCTTATCTGGAGTTGCTGTTTGCTCTTTGCTTATGAATAGAGTGGCCCAATCTTTCTGAATGGATGCAAAATCTCCTAAAAACTGGCTTCTTCATGTTTTTGCTTGAAGCTTTTTTCTATATCAGAAGACTGGAGCTGCTTTCTGCCTTTGTTAAGATTTTTTTCTCCATTTCTCCTTTAGGGGAAATATTCTATCCTGCCTCTTTTAATATTCCTCAAAATATTTCATTCTCTAGAGAAGGGGCTAACTTCTTACACTGGTGTCATCCTTTATAGTGTCCAACCAATGAGTACTAAGGCAACCCCATCTCCTTTTTCCGCCAATCACTCCTAGCATGATTGAGTTTTTAAGTGAACCAGCTCTCAAAACATAGCCAAAGTATGATGGCCTTTGTTTGGCAATATTGGCGTTGAGTGATACTTTGGTTGAGTTTTGGTTTAGGACTTCTTTGTGATTTTTGCAGTCTATGAGATGTATAATAGCCATCTCCAGCACCACAGTTCAAAGGCGTCCACGCTTCTCCTAGCTGCCTTTTTCAAGTCCAACTTTTGCAGCCATAATCAGCAATTGGAAAAATTATTGTCTTGATCAATCTGCATTTGGTTAGGAGGCTGATACCTTTACTCTTCCAGAGATTATTCATGTTGGGCATCGCAGTTCTTCCATGCCTACATGCCTTCTGATCTCAGGGCTACATGTACAACTCAATAAATCCACTTGGATTAATACAACAGTTATGACAGATAAACATGAGCATGGAACATGATCATGGAAAATCACGGTTAACAAAAATGTGCCTAATTCCTTTACCCATGTTCGGTTTCAGTCAATAAATATTGTTAGTGGCCAAGTATTTGGTATCCAGACAGTAGTACCAAATAGTAGTAGATAGTATCAAGATCACGTGAAGTGTAGTCAAGATCACATGAAGTGTTAATACCACTTTACAATGCCTTGGTAAGGCCACACTTGGAATACTGCATCCAGTTTTGGTCACTATGATGTAAAAAAGATGTTGAGACTCTAGAAAGAGTGCAGAGAAGAGCAACAAAGATGATTAGGGGACTGGAGGCTAAAACATATAAAGAACGTTTGCTGGAATTGCGTATGTCTAGTTTAATGAAGAGAAGGACGAGGGGTGACTTCATAGCAGTCTTCCAATATCTCAGGGGCTGCCCCAAAGAAGAGGGAGTCAAGCTATTCTCCAAAGCACCTGAAGGCAGGACAAGAAGCAACAGATGGAAACTAATCAAGGAGAGAAGCAACCTTAGAACTAAGGAGAAATTTCCTGACAGTTAGAACAATTAATCAGTGGAACAACCTGCCTCCAGAAGCTGTGGGTGCTCCAATACTGGAAGTTTTTAAGAAGAGACTGGACTGCCATTTGTCTGAAATGGTATCGGGTTTCCTGCCTGAGCAGGGGGTTGGGCTAGAAGACCTCCAAGGTTCTTTCCAACTCTATTATTATTATTGTTGTTGTTGTTATTATTGTTGTTGTTGTTGTTGTATTGGAAAGGAATGGCAGACAAATAGAAGTACAAAGTTGCGTTGCAAAGTGTCTAGCTGGTCTATTTTTCCATTTCACACATTTAGAAAGATTACAGATATTACAAGAAAAAAAATCATTTTCACAGCCACGTGTTTTCCTTTGGACCTGACACCATTTGAGTGTTCCAAGTATGAAACATGAAAATGAGTTGCTTTAGTTCATGTTGCTGACTCTGCGGAGATCAATGAGGCTTCAATGAGATTTCTTCAATAAAGTAGCTTGAGAATTACAGCTTGAAATATGATGGGTTATGTTCAACCTATCAGTATTCAGAAAATACACAGATAATTGCAGCCGGTGTGGGTTTAAATTTATTAAATCACTTTGGTGGTTCGTGTCCTCTATTAAAGTTGATGACAGCAACTTCTGCTGTACTTAAGGGGTGGCTACAAACTTCTGATATATTTCAGAGTAAATTATTTTAGACCTTAGCCATATGTTCCCGCTTAGAAGCCTGATCACAGTTTTACCCTGTGAATAAATGTTGTTTCAAATTTCAAAGCTGCTTGAACGAGAATGAGCTTGCTCTCAAAACTTTATCCATTAACTCCACTTAAATCTTAGTCACTTTGAATTTTGAATATCTAATATAAATGGATTGTAGACCGGATCAGGGATGATTTGCACATATCTGAAATTATATGCAAACTAGAGTGTGGTTATCTCTTGATACTGCAGGCTACCAATGAAAATTATTTTCTAGCTTTGTATATAGCTGGGAAAATTCATCTAAAAATCTGTAGATTGATGAAAGAATACATAAAATTATAGAGACCCTATACAACCCTGCACATCAAAAGGATTGTAATGGGATAATTTATTAATTTTTTGTTCTCTAAAAACTTTTAAATGGCAAAATCATTTTTAAGAAATGCACTGAAACAAATAGAGCATTGAAAAACACAGACTATGAGCAAAATCAAACTTCACCAATCTATTTATCCCTGTTACTGATATCTACTTCCTAGTTCAACATGTAAGACTCAAAAGCCAAACAACATCTACTCCCTCTAATTGATCCAAAAGCATAAGAATAATTTTATTCAATCAGGTCAAGAACACAGTTACCAACTGTAGAGAGAGTGATTCTCCAGATTATGACATTATGAAAGTATCATTCCTCATCAACATCTAGGACTCGGAGAAACATACTGTGATGGTCTACAGCAAGGGTCTTCAAACTTGGCCCTTTTATGACTTGTGGACTTCAACTCCCAGAATTCCTCAGCCAGTATTCCTCAGCCCCACCCAGCCAGTCCACTTCTTCTGGGGCCGAAGTTCTACAGCTGTATTCGGGCCTGCATTTTGCAGTCAGACCTTTCCAAAAGGTCTAAGCATGGTCCAGCATTATTTTTCAGTCCCTGTTCCAGTTTCTGGACTTAATAAGTTGATGGACAATTTTTCTGTTTGAAACTAGTTATTCAAACAGCTATTCAAGCTAAGCTAGTCTTAGCTAATGTCTACACCTGATATAGAAGGGCAATGTATTCTGTGTGTGTGTGTATGCATGCGTGTGTGTGTGCATGAGTAGAGAAGATGAGATTGTGTCCTATTTGGAAGAGGTAAGAAGTGATAAAAATTAAAATAATTGCCTTAAGCCTTTCAGAGTCCATCTATAATGCATCAAAGTCACACTGTCTGTGGCTTTATTGTAGATTTTCAAAAGCAGAATCACTATCAAAAACCACACTTCTGATTTATTAAAGACATTTCTGATTCATCACTCAACATGCACCATAATGCTGATATACATCAAGAGCAACTATAAATATGGCACTCGGTGTTAGGCTGCAGATTGGTTGTTTGAAAAATGAAAACACAGGCTTGAATTCATATTTTATTGTCACTTATGATTGCAAACATTTATTGGGTCCCATAATTAGAATTAGACAAGGCGCAGGGAAAAATGCTAGGAAAAAAATAGACTAGTATCAGAATTTAGCTGAGAAAATTCACATTGTATTGCATGAGCCATCATGCCATTAACTGATAGGTCATAATAACAGTTATATTTGAGAGAGAGAGAGAGAGAGAGAGAGAGAGAGAGAGACAGACAGAGAGAGAGAGAGACAGACAGAGAGAGAGAGAGAGACAGACAGAGAGAGAGAGAGAATAAGCTGATCAGGAGCTAACAGCTGGCCTCCATAAATCATGGGTGCTCCATCACTGGAATTATTTTTTTAAAATATATTTTATTATTTTTATGGGGGTAAAAAAGGGAAAGGTGGGTAAAGGTATAACACAGGGTAAAAAAATAAGGATTAGACCAGGGGTAAGGATAGATACAATAATGGGGTTGCCCCAACAGTAAATCAACGCTTTAGCAAGCAGACTATCATCCGGGTATACGTATTAAATGTGCATAGTTAACATAATACTAAAAACCTATAGTAAATAAATTTGTCACTAATAATAATAAAAACTTAACCAATACATATCATTCATTCTATAAATAAGAATAATCAGTATACTATTAATAATATATTACTAACTAAATATAGTTACATATAAATACCAATATATTGCTTATTAATTATAATTACTTATCGTTAAAAGTAGACATCTGACATGGGTGCTCCATGCACTGGTAATTAGTTTTTCGTTGAAAATATCACCTTTTTTATTATTTCTTATGAGGGGGTAAGCAAACAGGGAGTGAATTGTGTATTTGAGGTAAAGGTATAACACAGTGGTAAAAAAATGTGGAAGGGGTATTAGACCAGAAGCCCAGGTAAATGGTAGCTGAAGAACCTGGTGCTACGCCCAGACATATTATGATGGAAGCTTATTCACAGCTCCAAAAATTTTGGAAACACACAGGACACTAAGGAATGAGGTTGGTTTAGAGCAACTGGATTTCAAACTTTAACTGAGCATGATATACAATTGGATTTACAATTTAATGAGATGGAAGATCTATATTTACAATCTACTGAAGAGGAAGATGTTACACTTTATACACAAAGGATGGAGACTTTTGAAGACCAAAAGCAGAACAATTGAAACATCTATAGATGTAAAAACAACAGAAATGGTCGAGACATTAAAAATGACAGTACATATAAACAACGAATAATACACTGGCTAAGACTGAGTATATTGTGCAGACAATATTGGGAAAAAGAGAAGAAGACTATGATCAGACGCAACTGTATGTGTATAACCAAATACCAAGATGGGAGGAGCTGAAAATTGTGGAAACCTGCTTGGCATAAAAAGAAAGCTAAAATGGTTTTTAAAGACTTTAAGTGAGCTAATATTTTTGAGATCTTTAAAGTTTAAGATTTTAGTCTGACTAATATTGATTTGAATTATGGATTTGATTATAGTCTGGAATAGTAACTATACAGGAGTTGTATTGAGACTGGTATACTAATGATATCTTTACATGCAATGACTAAAGAATGGATTGATTTATAAAAATGTTTAGAATATAGGAAATAGAATATAGTGGAGAAATTTTAAAATATATATATATGTTTAACTTAGAAATAATTAGAAACAATTTAAGCTAATCCAAAATGGTTTGGAAACGTAAAGTTATATTCACTGATAAAATATGTATGTGAGATAGAATAAGAGATAGAACTTAATTGAGAAATATAAACTGAATATTTGGAATAATATGGTCTTTATTATATGGATACTCGAACCGTATTCTATATGTCTATGTAATGCTAGTTGGAATATGCTAATAGTTAATTAAGCTTAAAATGGGTGGAAATATCGTTGATAGTTTGGTTTTGTTTGTTTGTTCTTGCTCTTTTGATGGATAAAATAGAGAGGGAGGATTTAAAAAAAAAAAAGTGTAAATTGTTTATGCATGATTGTATGTTCTATTTTGTTTTATGGAGTGCCCTCTCTCCACGATGAGTCTTAAGCACTTGGCTGTAAAATTAAAAAAAATTCAATAAAACTTGTTATAGAAAAAAATAATAATAAGAAGAAGAAAAAATACATCATTTATCTTATTTAATTTCATGACCTTTTTTCGTTCTGTCGTATTGCTAACCATTGATAGAATTTTTCCCATGTTTTAAAGTAAATTGTGTCTTCTTTCTCTTTGATTTCTAAAGTTAATCTATCCATTTCTGCGCATTCCAATATTTTCGTAATAATAATCTGATCAGGTGGTATCTTTTCATTTTTCCAAAATTGGGCAAATGCTATTCTCGCAGCTGTTAATATGTGTAAAATTAAATATTCATTCTCTTTTCCATAGTTAGATCCTAATATTCCTAATAAAAACAGTTCCGGTTTGAATTCTATCTGTATCTTAATCATCTTTTCTAGCCATATATGAGTCTTAAACCAATATTTCTTTGCATTAGGGCATATCCACCAGATATGATAATAAGTCCCTGGTTTTTGTTTACATTTCCAACAAATATTTGATACATTTTTAAACATTTTCTCTAGTCTAACTGGTGTCATATGCCATCTATAAAACATTTTATATAAATTCTCCTTATATGCAGCTGCTTTAGTCAATTTGATATTTCGATCCCACAGTTTTTGCCAAACTTCTAAATCTATGGAATATCCAAAGTTCTTTGCCCATACTATCATTGTTTCCTTTACTTGTTCTTCCATCTTCCAGCTTAGCAGAAATTTATAGAGTTTTTTAATCAAGTTTTCGTCTGTTTTTAACAATATTTTATTTCTTTATAAAATCCTGTAGATTTTATATCTTTTTCATATCTTGTCTGAATTTGCAAATAAAACCACCATGTTAAGTCAATACCCTGTTGCTGAAGAGTTTGTCTGTCTTTAAGTTTTCCATCTTTGTCCAAAATGTCTTTATAAGTAACGAGTTTATCATAGTTAATTAAATTTGGATAGGAAAAGGCTTTCATTGTCGAAAGCCACTCAGGTATTTTCATGTAAATTTTATGTTTAATTCTTTCCCACTCTGAAAACAATACATTCCTTATGGCATGATTTTGAAAATATTTATGTACTTTATTTTTCTCATACCACAAAAACACATGCCAACCTAATTGCAGATCATGCCCCTCTAAATAGAGAAGTCGTTTATTTCTCAGTGTGATCCATTCTTTAAGCCAAAGCAAAATGGTTGCCTGGTAATAAAGTCTCCAATCCGGGAGTCCGAAGCCCCCTTTGTCTTTGGAATCTTGTAGTAATTTGATTTTAATTCTAGCTTTTTTCCCTTGCCATATAAATCTCATTATTGTAGCATTCAATTCATCGAAGAATTTCTGATTTAACTTAACAGGAACCGTTTGAAATAGAAAAATTAGCTTAGGTAGAATGTTCATCTTAACGGTCGCTATCCTTCCTAGCAATGATAATTGAAGATTTTTCCATTTCTCCAAATCCACTTTTATTTGTTTTAATAGTCTCTCATAGTTGTCCTCTTTTATTGTTGTGTATTTTGAAGTTAAATGGATACCTAAATATTTAACTGGAAATTTTTAAGAAGAGACTAGACAATCACTTGTCTGAGATGGTATAGGTTCTCCTGCTCGAGCAGGGGGCTGGACTAGAAGACCTCCAAGGTCCCTTCCAGCTTCTATTCTATTCTATTCTATTCTAAATTGTTGTGTTTTTTTTTAAAGTAATTTTTTGCAAAAAGTTTGGTTTGTTCTCTGGAAATATTTCTCCTTCACAAAAATTCTTTTTTTTTCACCATTTGAAAATCAAATGTTTGATTCAGCCATACTGAACACCAGCCAAATATTCTCTTTAAAATATCCTTCTTATAAGCTGTAATTCTGTGCTCTGTTTCATACATGGCACTCTGCCAGTTAACATCTATCACTTTAGCATCTTTAAACTTTTCAGGTTTCATTCTTTCATTCTGTCATTCTGATTGTTGATACAATGGAGTTACTCTTACACGGGCCCTGTTGGATTATTTTTTGAGTAGATAACTTTATCTCACTAGCCGCAGTATGAAGAAAGGAAAGGCAATTCTATATTTGAGTGACATGTCTCTTCATATTCCTCCATCCCTTTATATATATATATATAAATCCCACAGCAGCATCCGTTTCTCACAAAAATTGCCCACGTTCCACCGATGTTGTAAAGTCCCTTTGGCTTCTTCCCTGGGGCCATATAGTTCAATATAGTTAACCACCCCTCACATTTCAGTTTATACTGTACCTACTAGCCCCTCGGCCATCCTTCCTGTGAGATTATCAACCTTTGCCACACATTATTGCTTTGAATCTAGCTTCAGCCTGCCAAGGCTCAAAATCTATTTCTTTTGTTCAATGTTAATTACTCTCCCACCAGGCATTCCTCTAATTGAATGTTGGTGATGTTCTTGGAGATTAAATTTTTCCTTCAGCATCTTTTATCTTCAGAGTTTAGCAGAGAGCAGGTCAATACAATCAGTCCCTTGAGGAGAGAAAAATGAGATGGTGCTAAAACAGGTCAACTGTTCCCAATAGAGCAAAACTTACAGGCCACCATAGATGATCCACCAGCAGTTATGATCCATAGATGATCCACCAGCTTACTATTACCACCTTGTTATTGTTATTATAATTGTTACTACTATTGTTATCAATAGTAGCAACTGTGAAAGGGATCTTGGAGTCCTAGTGGACAATCAAATATGAGCCAGCAGTGTGCTCAGCTGCCAAAAAGGCCAACACAGTGCTAGGCTGCATGAACAGAGGGATAGAATCAAGATCACATGAAGTGTTAATACCACTTTACAACGCCTTGGTAAGGCCACACTTGGAATACTGCATCCAGTTTTGGTCACCACAATGTAAAAAAGATGTTGAGACTCTGGAAAGAGTGCAGAGAAAAGCAACAAAGATGATCAGGAGACTGGAGGCTAAACCATATAAGGAACGGCTGTCTAGTTTAATGAAGAGATGGACTAGGGGTGACATGATAGCAGTCTTTCAATATTTGAGGGTCTCCTACAAAGAAGAGGGAGTCAAGCTATTCTCCAAAGCACCTGAAGGCAGGACAAGAAGCAACGGATGGAAACTAACCAAAGAAAGAAGCAACCTAGAACTAAGGAGAAATTTCCTGACAGAACAATTAATGGAAAAATCTGCCTCCAGAAGCTGTGAATGCTCCAACACTGGAAGTTTTTAAGAAGAGACTGGACAACCATTTGTCTGAAATGGTATAGGGTTTCCTTCCTGAGCAGGGGGTTGGATTAGATGACCTCCAAGGTCCCTTCCAATTTTTTTTATTGTTGTTGTTGTTGTTGTTGTTGTTGTTGTTATTATTATTATTATTATTATTATTATTTGTTATGGTGCTATCTGCACCTGGCTGGATTCACTCAGCATACTTAATCTGGTTTCTGAATTATTCTATTTCTGGTCTTATTGATCCATCAGCTGACCAAATGACTTGCACCCCTCCTCATAGACACACAATAGCAATAGCAATAGCACTTAGACTTATATACCGCTTTGCAGTGCTTTACAACCCTCTCTAAGCCGTTTACAGAGTCAGCCTGTTGCCCCCAACAATCTGGGTCCTCATTTTACCGACCCAAAGACTGTGTGCAAAGTTAACAACAACCAAACCATATGTAGTTTGTGAAAAGCACCCTAACTCAAAGGATACCTATAATAGGTACATTCACAACAACAAATAATAAGTAGCAAATTATCAGACTAGATATTTAACGCCGAGTCTGATTTTGTATAGATATAATTTGATCTGGTGGAATCATAACGCCAAACCTTATAATTGTTTAAGCAGTTTTTGGAACTTCAGTCTAAGAGGCAAACTTTTAATTACCATTGATGCTCACGTAATATTCAGCAAAAATCAACCCTTAGCCAATATAACCCCCAGATGAAAACTGCCCACTGTGTATGTACATTATTTATTTTATGTTCTCCAATTGTGATTATGTGCTATTCTGAAATTGGTACAATTTATAGCACTCTCCTATAATTATCTAGAAAAGGTGATTACTTTCTGGTTAATGGACTTTCTTGCGGGAAACTTTTTTTTTTTTAAAAAAAAAAGATTCCTGGGCAAAAATGCTTGTTTCCCTGTTTTTAAGTGGTGAAAATGGGTGAGCTGAGGGAAAAACTGTGAGAATTGCCAAGGTGGGTGAAGCATGAAAAAAAGGGAAGTTATATATAGGAAAAACGTGTAGGGGTTAATTAATATTGATTTAAAGTTCACCACGTTATCCGCAGCTTTCTATATGCACACGCTCGCAAATTGTCTTCAAAAGACTGCGCAAATTCATGTCAGGCTACCCACTGGCAAATAAATATGTACTTTTTACAATAGAAATATGCCAGTAATTTTACAACGTGGAGGTGACCCTGGTAGAATAATTGAATGCAGCTGTTCTCGTTCTCATGCAATGCAAGACTTTTGAGCTTTTGTTCAAACCTCAATTCTACGGAACCTGATATTGTAAAAATTGGAGAGGGGAGGGGGGAACGGGGTAGGTGAGAGTATAGGATATTGTTTTCCCAGCAGTCGCATCTGAGCTTCTCAGTGGCTACATTGACGGACCAGTCCAGAGAATTTGCATAACATGTTTTGTCCTTGTTCTAAGCACTAGGTGATTTTTAGAAGGACACTTTCCTCTTAAGGGAAGTCTATAATATGCTTGGCAGGCATAAAAGTCACCAATTCAACCTCTAGTATTTCTCTCCGCAGGACTGAGAATAAGCCTCTGGCTCTTTCGAAGCACTACTCAAGGTCAATTAGATGCAATGTGGGTATTGTGAATGATATTAAAGTATGTAGGCTTCGTATTGTTTTGTTTTGTTTTGTTTTTCATTCAGTCTTGTTCATCTTTCAAAGACTGCCGGGATAAAGCCCTGCAGATTTCTCGACAAAGTTTCCAGAAGTGGTTTGCCAAAACTGTCTGGCCCAGGATCATCTAAATATCTTTGGGGCCTAAGATGGAACTAGCAGTCGTGGTCTCTCGTTTTAACCTGTCTTAACCATGGCACCAAACTAGCTCTCTCTCTACATATTTAGACATATTTACAAATTGGTGTGTTTAGCAGTACATAAAAGGTAGCAAGATAGATAGATAGATAGATAGATAGATAGATAGATAGATAGATAGATAGATAGATAGATAGATAGATAGATAGATAGATAGATAGATAGATAGATAGATAGATAGATAGATAGATAGATAGATAGATAGATAGATAGATAGATAGATAGATAGATAGATAGATAGATAGATAGATAGATAGATAGGTAGGTAGTAGTAGGTAGGTATGTAGTAGGTAGGTAGGTAGGTAGGTAGGTAGTAGGTAGGAAGTAGAGATAGATAGATAGATAGATATATAGATGATAGATAGATAATAGATAGATAGAATAGAGAGATAGATAGATAATGATAGATGATAGATAGATAGATAGATAATAGATAGAATAGATAGATAGATAGATAGATAGATAATAGATAGATAGATAGATAGATAGGGATGGGTGGACGGACAGAGATATATAGATAGATGATATCGATAGATAGATAGGATATATAGATCGATAGATGATAGGTAGTACGTAGGTAGGTAGGTAGGTAGTAGTAGGTAGGTAGTAGGTAGGTAGGTAGGTAGATAGTAGATAGATAGATAGATAGATACGATAGATAGATAGATAGATAGATAGATAGATAGATAGATAGATAGATAGAGATAGATCGATAGATAGATAGAGATAGATAGATAGATAGAGATAGATAGATAGATAGATAGATAGATAGATAGATAGATAGATAGATAGATAGATAGATAGATAGATAGATAGATAGATAGATAGATAGATAGATAGATAGATAGATAGATAGATAGGGAAATGGTAAACTCCTGCTCCCAATCTGAGGCTGTTAATATTTACTACTTATTTGCTATTTACTAGTGCAATGCACACCTTTTTTTCAGATTAATGCAATTTCATGGAAAATAAATGGCTTCCAAGGTATTTTTAGAAACACAAGAAAAAAAACACAGTTGAAATTAATTGGAATGAGGAAAAGCTGTCTGGAGGAAGGATAATATAAAACAAACAAACAATCCAGTTGCCTTTTGAGAAAGCATTTTTGAGACAACCATGACCTGGTTGACTGAGAATCTCCACGGACCGATAGAATTAGCATGCTTTGTCCTTCAACGTCTGGAGGAAACGAAGCAACCAAATAAATAAACAGGATGAGATATTTACCGAATATACCATTTAAGTGTTCCCTAACTCACATGTTTTGCAGAACACATGCAGTCTCTTCTTCCTCAAAATAAAATAGAGCTTTGATTTCAGAGCCCCATATTCTACAGGGAGAAGGAGAATGACACCTTAAATCTCTAGGGAAAACCAGATGAGAGACTCAATTATTTTGCTATGAGCCAAGTGACAGACATGTCTCTTTTACCATTGGCTTTAAAAGAGATGAGAACTGAAAATTAAATGCAGTATGCTGTACGTTGCTTTGTTATGAGCCAAAAAACCAGGGTGCTTGTAAGGACAAGTCAGGCACAGTTTGAAACCAATGACAATATCATACAAGTGTAGGCAGCGCTGTGTAACTACGTTGCGTCTGCCCAAGTGCAGAAAAATCTCAACTTTCTTCTCTTTCTTTCTCCCCTTCTCTCAGCAAAAAACGGCAGCTTTCTTTTATTATGATTATTCAGCTATGAGATTAAACGCAGGGGAGACAATGGCAGAGAAAGTATGCAAATCTAGGTAGGGATCATTGAATGAATGTTGGTACAGATAGGAAATCAGACATGAGCCTCTTGTAAAATTTCTGGATCTTACCCTACATTTACCAGAAGCACAATTAAACGGTTATGCAAAGCAAGCAGAAATACACACAGTTATTAGAACTCATTAATATAGCGAGGACAGAGAGATGGAAACCTTTTACTTAATTAGTCATTAGAATGGTAGACCACTTTAACAGGTGTCTGTGTTTCCATACTTTCTCTGTCCCACATTTTTTCCCCCTTTTAGTAGTGTTTCATTGATACATCCATGGGCAGGAGGAATCCTATTAACGGTGCCAGTTTTAGACGAAACACAGCTTTTTAGAACTGTTGTACACCATGGCCATAAAAAAATCAAGTTTCCATAATCCATAGGCTAATATGTCCTTTCTTTTTCTCTGCCACTTTGGCTGGTGTTACCGAAGCTAAATTTTGCATTGCTCTGAGGAAAGCAAATTATAATTGGTTAAAAACATATTTATCTTTGTTTTAAATATCGCTTTTGGTCCGATACATCTCAACTAATAAACTGTAGGGAAGACATAGGTTGTTTTTTTTTATTTTATACTTATTAATCTTATAGGCTTATCATTCAGGTAACAACTGTATTCACGTAGTAAGACAGGAGTGAATGTTACTAAATGTCTATGGAGATTCTCCGTCATCCAAGCCGTAGTTATCCCAAAGATGCTTTTTTCAAGAGGCAACTGGACTTTCTTGTTTTTTCTTTGAAGACGTTTCGCTTCTCATCCAAGAAGCTTCTTCAGCTCTGACTGGATGGGATCCTTGCATTCCTTGCATTCCCCAAGAAGCTTCTTGGATGAACGTCTTCAAAGACAAACAAGGAAGTCCAGTTGCCTCGTGAAAAAGCATCTTTGGGAGTGAATGTTACATTTCGTGATTTATTCTGCTGGTTGTTAGTCTGGGATTGTATTTATTGGCTTCACTTTGTTTTGATTCTTTTAAATTTTTGCTGGTCATTGACCAAATAAATATTATTGAATCAAAGTGAATGGAAGTCTGCTACAGACAAGAAAAAAGTAATGCCATGATCGGGCAAGATTGGGGTAACCTTACTTTTGCTAGTTACAAGCAAGCTTCTCCTCCCCCTCCCTATAGGGAGCCCATTTCTCTGCTGAAGACAGAATTCTACTTGAGAAAATAACTTGCCTTGTACAAGGCAAGACTCAAGGGTAGGTCCAGTAGGACAATGGTCATCTGGAAGAAAATGAAATCAGTAACATGGTGCAAACAGTTCCACTCCACCCTGCCTGGCGAAGCTATCGGACATTGGCTCAGAAGGATGTTGCGGTCAGCCAGAACCAAGATAGGGACTGAGAATAAAACTGAAAGTATACTTCAATAATATATATATATATGGACTACTGATGAGCTCATGATCAATTTCAGGAATGTAGGCATGATTGTGCTTGCTGGATACCTCTATGCATGTCTCAAGTTTACAATGATCATATAAGCTTAGGGGTCACCAGGCCAGAAACAAACAGGTTGAACAAACAAGGAAAAGAGTATCATGATGTTCTTGCAAACAACAACAACAACAACAACAGAAAAACAAAAAGACTTCCTAAGAGACCGAAAGAGAAACTACGTGTTTTGACCATTTGAAGAAACTGATTTGTGTATCCAGCAATATATAATTTGCAATGTACAACTCAAAGCCTCTCCTTGAGATGTTATAGGTCCTCCTGCTTCAGCAGGGGGCTGGACTGGAAGACCTCCAAGGTCCCTTCCAGCTCTATTCTATTCTATTCTATTCTATTCTATTCTATTCTATTCTATTCTATTCTATTCTATTCTATTCTATTCTATTCTATTCTATTCTATTCTAATTTCTATTCTATTCTATTCTATTCTATTCCATTCTAATTTCTATTCTATTCTATTCCCCCCCCTCTCTCTCTCAAAATGAGCTGCTTTGCTTTTTTTGACACCTTGATCATTTTGCTGCCAAATAATCTTCGCCTCCCGTGATTTAATGCTTCTGTTTGCTTTATATTTTCTACCATTTGTTCAATGAAGAATGCAATGCATTGCTCTGGGGGAGTTTTCTCTATACTTCAGGGTCTCAGCAGGATGTAGAGATGGCCTCATATTACAGGGTATGTGCAATGAATACCGGAAGACCTGGTCCTTATTGAAATGCTAATGTGTACTATCAACAGAGATGTTTGAACATTTGCAAAATCATAGAGTTGACTCACTGGTTTTGCAACAAGGAGATGTGGATTCCTACCCCTGAATGCCACAGAACTGGGAGTTTGACGAGCTACAAAGAAAGCAGTTGCTTCTGCTTATGAGGATTCAAAGCTCATATAAACTGAGGATTGGTTGCAGTGAAGTCGAGAACAAAATATATTGTGGATTGGGAAGATTGCAATGACTGGACCAGATTGCAGATTCATTGCACACTTTGCTTGACAGAATCATAAAACTGGAAGGGTGCATTGAGGTCACCCAGTACAACCTCCTGCTTTCAGCAGGAATCCACAACTAATTGAAGCATCCCTAACAGATAAATATATCCCTAACACCCTCTACTGAAACATCTCCAATAAAGATGAGCACACCACCACTCGCGTTTCACAGTTGAACTCCTGTCACCGTTTTGCTGTTTATACTCCTGATACAGAAACTTTGAGAGCCTTTATCTTATCTTCTTTTCCATCGAATTAAATTTCTGTCTGCGGCCTCGGATCTGATTGTTCTCTGCACTTCTATCACGTAACCTCCCTTCATTTGCACAAATGACAGGAGCCTCAGATTGGTGTGTGTGTGTGTGGTGTGCAATATTCCAGACAACACAATGCATAGCAGGATAATGAGGAGTTCATTATAGTGATCTCTTCTGATGGAGGTTATGATTTCCATCAAGTCATGTTACCAGTGCAAGTTGCATACCAGCAGCATGAAAACAGAGCACTCAATCAGATTTGTCATGTTTATAGTCAGACATTGTTTTAAAGGTTGACCTTCTCGGAAACTAAGACAGGGCTCGGTATTATAAAAATTGTCAATGTGCCATTTCAGCTTGAATGAGGTCGTCCCTCCAAAGATATATATATATATATATGAAGCTCCTCTCCCTGCAAAAACTTGTCTTGTGTATGTGGACCCACCAGGAACTGTCTACAAGGTATAGTTGTCATGGTTCTGACAGATGAAACTCTTCAAAGAACTTCGAGGCATTGTTTACCTTAAGGAATGTTTATTCGAGTAGCATAGCATCGGCACGTACATAGGCAAAGCCAAAATCTGAATTCCTCTCCCCTGAGCACATAGCATCAAAGCACAATTCCATCCTCTAATTAACAGTCATAAATCACATTCTCCAATTAGTTTGAAATGCAGGCTTTCCCTCCAGTTCTTCAACCCGCCATTTCTTATCATCTCTTATTTCAAAAAACCTTGGTTCTCACACTAGTTACAATATTGTTATGTCTAACTAAACTCCCATGCACATTCCTCCTCCTCCCCCCCAGTATCATCTAATTCTAACTCTAATTCTAAGAGTAAAACATAAGAAGGAAAATGGCTGCATCTCCATATGTTGTCAAAGCAAGAACATCCGATGTTAGCAGCGTTGACAATAGTCATATATGCATAAATATAGGCAATCCCAATGTTCAGCAGTTCATTTAGCTCAAAGTGACAATGGAACTAAAAAAAGTGATTTATTATCGTTTTTCACTCTTACGACCATTGCAGCATCCACAGGATCATGTGATCAAAATTCAGATTCTTGACAGCTGACTCATATTTATGACGGTTACAGTGTCCCGGGGCCATGTGATCTCCTTTTGTGACCTTATGACAAGCCAAGCCAATGGGGAAGCCAGATTCACTTAACAACCATGTTACTAACTTAACTTCTGCAGGGATCCACTTAACAATGGTGGCAAGCCAGGTCATAAAACGGGGCAAAACTCTGTCACTAACGAACTATCTGATCTTTAGAAAGCCTCGACTTTGTACATCTGCAAATTAGTTTATGCTTCCCCAGCACTGTTTTATGAGTTCCTACTGAATTTATAGAATAAATGTAGCTTTTTAATTTTACTCTCCTTTTAGTGTTACATAGAACACGGAGCATAGAATAATAGAATTAGAAGGGACCTTGGATGTCTTCAACCCCCTGTTCAAGCAGGAGACCATATACCATTTCAGACAAATGGTACAGTGGCATCCAGTGGCAGAATCAACACAAAACAAAATGAAAGAGAAAGATTCATTCACAGGTATAAATCTATGCACATTATTAAAAAAAAATGTATTTCCAGAATGCTAGTTGAGAAAGGCTCATGTGTCTGATTACAGAAAAGACATTATCTACATTTATTGGTGACTGGAAACTTCTTACGGACTTTTGCAGAATGTTTTTTTTAAAAAAAAAATGAATTTGTCATTTATGGCTTTGATGATTAGACAGGGTGGATTATAGAAAGAAAAGAACTATAGTGTAACTTTAGAAAGAGGAAGATTAAAATGTACTTAGAATAGCTGTGAAGAGTATCAGAAGCTGTCAAGGATTCCACAAAACTATAAGTTGCAAGCCTATTAAACTAAGGCAACCACAGCTGGACTGCAAAAACCTGGACAAACTCAAAACTCTTTGCTACTATCTAGGGTATAGGTGTCGAACTTGCCACGTCACGCGATGGGTCACGCCATATCGTGACTTTTTTCTCATTGCCGGAGCTGGGGTGGGCACAGCCTCCACATGATGCAACCGGCCTGCGGGCCGGCAGTTTGACACCCCTGATCTAGGGGTTGTGTGGATTTTTGATTGAGCATCATTGGCCTTTCACAGTGTCCAAGTTGATGTCAGGGATCCACCCATGGATCCCTCCCCAGACGTGAGTTCAGAGAAGGATGAGTTTGAATTAGCAGAGGAAAGCATGGAGCCAAGTAATCAGGAGTCAGAGATGTTATCCTGATGAAGCAGCCTCAGCTGGGTGAATCGGACGAACAATAGGCTGAGGTGGAGCAAGGTGAGCCTCAGCTGCAGCAAGTTTGCCAGGAGGATCCAGTGAGGTCCAGGATCAGCTGCCACCCTTTAGCCATGAGGAGGAGGTGGAGTCCACACCTTCTCCCAATCCAAGGACATGTAGGGCAGAGAGAACACAGGAACAAGGTCGGCTAGGCTATTCGCGAGGAGGCAAGCTCACCTCTCATGAAGGGCTGTACCAGCATCGCCTGCTTAATCCCGCCCTGAGAACTTGAGCATTGCTGGAGCAATGTGCCCAGTTCCGTGCCTTGTGCGCTCATGCTATGTAACCTGACTTGTTTGAATCATGGACTGCTTTCCTGGACTTTGTGTGTAGTTGTTGAACTCAGTTACCCAGCGACTCTTGCCATGCTGAGTTATAATAATAATAATAATAATAATAAAGTTGGAAGGGACCTTGGAGGTCATCGAGTCCAACCCCCTGCTCAGGCAGGAAACCCTATACCATTTCAGACAAATGGCTGTCCAGTCTCTTCTTAAAAACTTCCAGTGTTGGAGCATTCACCGCTTCTGGAGGCAGGTTGTTCCACTGGTTAATTGTTCTAACTGTCAGGAAGTTTCTCCTCAGTTCCAGGTTGCTTCTTTCCTTGACTAGTTTCCATCCATTACTTCTTGTCCTGCCCTCAGGCGCCTTGAGAATAGCTTGACTCCCTCTTCTTTGTGGCAACCCCTGAGATATTGGAATACTGCTATCATGTCACCCCTAGTCCTTCTTTTCATTAAACTAGACATACCCAATTCCAGCAAACGTTCCTGATATGCTTTAGCCTCCAGTCCCCTAATCATCTTTGTTGCCCTTCTCTGCACTCTTTCTAGAGTCTCAACATCTTTTTTACATCGTGGAGTTCGGAATCCAAACCTACACAAACGGGGTGCTTTCTGAGGACCTGTTTGGGGGGGAGGTTGAATAAACACCTGTAGAACTCTTGCTGTATGTGTATATGTGGGAGAGGAGCGGGGGGCAGCACAGGTGACTTGTCTACCATGCCTGCACCCCAGGCAGGGTACAGAAGCCAACTTGGACACTGAGAAAGGCCGATGATGCTCTCTCAGGGAGAATAACACTATATCCAGGAGAAGCTAAACAGTACATAGATAACTACTCCCAAATGCATCATTTGAAGTCCTGGAGAAGTCTTTCATCTTGTCGTTGCTGCATAACCACAGAGGAGAAACTCTTCCGCTCTGCTTTTCAATCCACATTGTTTCTTTTACCAACTCAAATGCATGAACCTCTCTTTCTTTTCTTCACTTTTCTTTTTGGCCCCGCCTCTTCTTTCCATTAAAGCCCTATTATGCATTCAGTTCTCCCTTTCAGTTCATTGTCTACAGGTATCTGCGTTGTATCCAGTGATTTTGAATTAGCTTTCAGATTTCATTACCCTCACTGGAAAGGCATCCATCTTCTTCCTTTCATCTTTTCCTTTAAGAACTCAGAGGATGACAAAACAGTTTTCAAAGAGAGCTGGGTCAGTAGCATGTGGCATCTCTGATAAAAAAAAAAGAGGGGGGACCTCTACTGTGTAAAACAGAAACAAGAAGAAGCTAACTAGGGCTACATAAAATGCCTCCTTTCCCTTTAATAAATTGTTTTCTCAGAAACCAGAGGGGTTGGGTTTTTGTATTATTCTTAAGCCTGTTAAAGTACAGAGGAAAAGACATTTATTCCCATTTTTTTGCTAAATGTAATGGTGTGTTTTTAAGCCTATTGATGTGTCAGATCACATAATAAGAGCAAAAATCACTCCTGGGTCTCTGAAGGCTGGGAAGAACACAATAAATGCTGCAATTTTCCATCACGTACGAATTAAGCTAGCCTACTAGCTGGAATGATTTCCAAAATCTTTTCTAAGAAAGTGGCAATTTTCTGAATCAAATAGCAGCCCATCATTAATAAATGGATGTTGGACGAGGTCACCAAGAAATGCTCCCATCCTTGAAGTGGAACAATCAGGTAAAAAAAAAAAAGGGTCAGGGGAGTTTGAGTTTGGAAGTTGTGTTGAATTGATTTAGGAGGCCTGTTTGAGAGTCAAGATGAACTTTTTATCTGATGCCTCATTACTGTTTCCAATAAAAAGCCAGGCTTTATGTTGAATAAGTAAGCAGCGGTTTCTAGGGATTTTTTTTTTAAAAAAAAAAAAACTTCAGAAAGATCTACAGATCGTCTACAAGGTTCTGTAGAGGCTCAAAGCAATGCAGAATTTTATTAGATCCTTTCTTAGATCCTCAACATGCCCATTTCTTTAGGAAGGATACTTCCATCAAGTATTCCAAATTAAAAGCTCTTAGAACAATCTGATTTTTATATGATGATATCTCGGCTTCTGTATGCGGAATTTTGCTAGAAGGAAGAAGGAAGACTTGTGGGGAAATACTTCTAAGGCATGGATTGAATTATTAGTTTAATAACTAGCAATAGCAATAGCATTTGGACTTATATACCACTTCAAATTGCTTTCCAGCCCTCTCTAAGCAGTTTACAGAGTGAGCATATTGCTCCCATCAATCTGGGTCCTCATTTTAATGGCCTCAGAAGGATAAAAGGCTGAGTCAACCTTAAGCCGGTCAGGATCGAACTCCTGGCAGTGAGCAGAGTGAGCCTGCAATACTTCATTCTAACCACTGTGCCACCACAGCCCTTAACCACTATTTAGTTATTAGTTCAATAACTTTACTGATAAGTAAAGGAGGCATTGGGACAAGAAACCTGCATGCATGGATCTCAACCCTGCATACATAGATCTCAGTTGGGTTCATTGGAATTATTTGTATCATTAACATATCTTTTCTTACAGTATTAGATTCATTATTTATGTTTTTTAACTTTTTATGATATCTCATATTCTCAGCTCTTTGCATACACTGTTCGGATAAGATAACCTAACTCGTGATGGTAAAACATTTGCAATAGGGGAAATGTTTTCCAATTCATGAGCTCTCTCAACTTCCGATAAAATCTTCCACTCATGATGATGGGGATGAAAATAGAGGATAATAACAGATTAGCAGACTCAGTTATCCAAAAGACTAAAACTTGGAAATTTAGGTGTGCATATTAAATAAATCTGTACGAATAGATTTATAAGTGAAAAAATCATTAATGTGCACATTAAATCGATCGGTATCTTTCATGCATATTTTTAGGGGATAAAATTATTAACGGTGTTGTGGTGATCAGATATAACCGGCTTAGTTTATTTGGCAATGTCTGTTAACCAAATAGCCATTGGTTTGCAAACCATATATAAAATACAAATTTCAGTTATTGTCCGTGAAGGCCACTTTCTCTTCCATGGCCAAAGTAAAAGAGATGTGTGAAGGACTAATGGTTACTTCTTGGGACTATCTCTCTCCTCTTTTAATGCATCAAGCTCTTGATACCAAGTTCAGGATGATATACCATTGTTTGTACCCTGAGCTTCCAGTAAAGATACAATAAACATGGTTGGCCTTGAAAAGTTTTTAACACTTCACAGAATTAAAAGGAAAAAGACCTTCCACAACAAAACTATGTGATAAATACTGGAAGTATATTAAATATACCTGCCACCAGCCGTACTTACAAGAACCTGAGGTTTAGACAAAGCAATATGTCTGAGCTCCTGTTTCCAAACTTCCTGCCAAGTTTAAAATAAATGCAATTAATCCTTGCACTGAATCCTGGTATTACCATTAGTGTAATTACGTGATCGAGTGCGGAGTGAAATGAACGCCATAGTTGAGACTGCCAAAAACTATGCTTTTCGCAAAACTCAAAAGGCATTTTCCAGAAAACAGAAATATATATTTCTTTATAAAACAGATTTCAGTAGCTGCCCAATTCACACACAGTGACTCACATCTTGCAATCTGAATGTGAGATTGTAAAAGTCCCAGCATCTTGTTCATTATTTTTTTAAAAAAATAATTTTTATTGAATACAAAAAAAAGAAAAAAAAAGATTAAAAAAACATTGAACATAGTGTATCATCTTTGACATACATCTTTGTCTAAACATTCCGTATTATACATATACTTTATACATTTCAGATATTCTTCCTCTATTTACATCCCTTCTAATGACCTTCCTTCTTTTTTTCCCTTCCATTTGTAAAATTTATTCCAGCTTAAATAGTATTCTGTTTCCTCCTGATTTTTTAATTCTTTAGTCATCTTATCCAATTCTGCGCAATACAAAAGTTTCCTTATTAACGCATCTCCACTAGGCACTTCAGTTGTTTTCCAATTTTGGGCAAACAAAATTCTTGCCGCCGTTATCACATGAATAATTAGGTATATATCATCTTTGTTTATATTTTTTTCTAATATGCCAAGTAGTAGCATCTCTGGTTTATATTGAGTTTTTTGACCCGTCATTTCTGTTATCCAATTCCAAACCCTCTGCCAATAAACCTGTACCTCTTTGCAAGCCCACCAAGCATGAAAAAAAGTACCCTTTTCCCTTTTACACTTCCAACAAAGTGGTGAGTAGCCACTATACATTTTTGTGAGCCTAGCTGGTGGCAGGTGCCATCTAAAGAGCATCTTATAGAGATTTTCCTTATAAGTTGTTGCCAATGTAATTTTACAATTACGTGCCCAGATTTGCTGCCATTGGTCCAGGTTTATAGCGTGCCCCAAATCTATTGCCCAGGTAACCATTGTTTCTTTAACTTGTTCTTCAAATAATTTATATTCTAACATATATTTATATATTTTTTTGATTTGTTTTTTCTCCGAGCCTAATAATATTTTATCAAGCCCCATATCTTGCCTATTAATTCCCCATTCTTTCTTGTCTTTCATGTATCTTGCTTGTATCTGAAGGTAAGACCACCATTCCAAAGCAATCCCCTGTTGTCTCAACTCTTGCCTTTGCTTTAGATATCCTTCCTCTGACAGGATATCTTTGTATATGATAACCCTATCTTGCCTATAAAGTTTGGGGTATATAACTGCTTCTAATGGTGAGAACCAGCCTGGGAGTTTTGTATAGTATTGGCATTTAACTATATTCCAGCTTTTTATTAGTTCTTGCCGGACTTTATGCCTCAGAAAGTATTGATGGTTCCTGCTTTTATCTGTCCATAGGTGGGCATGCCAGCCCTGCTGGAGATCGTGCCCCTCTAATAGTAAACATCTTTTATTTTCCAATGTTATCCAATCCCTGATCCACGTCAGGGCCGCAGCTTGATAGTATAACTCCCAATCCGGGAAGCCTAATCCCCCTCTTTCTTTAGCATCCTGTAGAGACTTTTGCTTTATCCTCGCCTTCCTTCCTTGCCACACAAAATCTAAAGTTAACTTATTCAACTCTTTAAAGAATTTTTTATCTAATTGGATTGGAATATTTTGGAATAGAAAGATAATTTTGGATAAAATATTCATTTTCACCGCTGAGATTCTTCCTAGAAACGAAACATGTAGATTTCTCCAGCGGTCTAGGTCAACTTTTATACGTTTAACTAATTTTCCGTAGTTATCCTCTCTAATTGATGAACAATGTGCTGACATAACAATGCCCAAATATTTTATTTTAGTAACTACTTGTATTCCTAATTTTCCCCCAAGATTTTCTTTTTGCGTGTTAGTCATATTTTTTGCTATGATCTTTGTTTTATTTCTATTTATTTTCAAGCCTGCCACCTCTCCATATTCCTCCAATAGTTCAAAAAGCTTCTGACCTGATTGCACGGGATCTTCCAAAATAAATACTAAATCATCGGCATATGCTTGGAGTTTATATTTTTCCTTTTTAATCTCAAGCCCTTTAATTTGCTCTTCTTGCCTTACAGTCCTAGCTAAAATCTCCAATGTATATATAAACAATAATGGCGAGAGAGGACATCCTTGTCTTGTACCTTTCTGAATATTATTTTTTTTTTTGAACATAGAATAATAGGGTTGGAAGGGACCTTGGAAGTAATCTAATCCAACCTGCTGGTCAAGCAGAAGAAAATACCATTCTGGACAAGTGACTATCCTGCCTCTTCTTAAAAGCTTCCAATGATGGAGCACTCACAATTTCTGAAGGCACTGATTGATTGTTCTTACTGTCAGGAAATTTCTCTTTAGTTCTAGATTGGATCTCTCTTTAAAAAGCTTCCAGCTGTTACTTCTTGTTCTCCTCTCAGGTGCTTTGGGGAATAGGATGAATCCTTCTTCTCTGTGATAGCCCCTCAAGTGTTGAAAGACTGCTATGATATCTCATCTAATACATTAACTATGATGTGAGAGCAACAAAGATGATCAGGGGACTGGAAGCTAAAACATATAAAGAATGGTTGCTGGAATTGGGTATGTCTAGTTTAATGAAGAGAAGGAAGAGGGGGGACATGATAGCAGTCTTCCAATATCTCAGGGGCTGCCACAAAGAAGAGGGAGACAAGCTATTCTCCAAAGCACCTGAAGGAAGGACAAGAAGTAACGGATGGAAACTAGTCAAGGAGAGAAGCAACCTGGAACTGAGGAGAAACTTCCTGACAGTTAGAACAATTAATCAGTGGAACAACCTGCCTCCAGAAGTTGTGACTGTTCCAACACTGGAAGTTGTTAAGAAGAGACTGGACAGCCATTTGTCTGAAATGGTATAGGGTTTCCTGCCTGAGCAGGGGGTTGGACTAGAAGACCTCCAAGGTCCCTTCCAACTCTGTTATTCTATTCTACATGGTGATCTCTCTTTTTTTTCACTTTAAAGATCATTCAGTGATGAACACTACTACTATTAATAATAACCCTTTAAAATATAACAATATAAAAGCATATCATATACATTGTGAAAACAGCCATAGATAGAAAAACAGATAGAAATGTTCCTTTAGAATATATACCATATCTCCTTTCTAGCAATCAATCCTCAAAGTCACTTATAACACCTTATAATTTAGTACCGATTTTATTTTATTTTATTTAAAAAATAACTAGCTGCCCTTAACCCTCATCATCACTCGTCAATAAAGGCAGAGTGTGAATTGAATAAGCATAACAGAAATTCCAAATAAAAAACTCGACTTGAAGGTTGCGACCTTTTTCACTATGATTTGAGTTGCGAAATGATTAGAATCCATAGCATAGTGAAAAGGGGGCCACAATGTGCACAATGCATGATGCCCCATTGATTCTTTAAAGTAGACCTATCAGCTCCAACCTACACAACAAAAAAACAAGGATGATGGGACCCACAGTCAATAACAGCATGCCTGGCTGAGGAATTCTGGGAATTGAAGTCCACAAGTCATAAAAGGGCCAAGTTTGAAGACCCCTGCCTTAAATCTAACAAACAAAATGGAGGCTGGCTGAGGAATTCTGGGAACTGAAGTCCACAAGTCATAAAAGGGCCAAGTTTGAAGACCCCTGTCTTAAATCTAACAAACAAAATGGAGGCTGGCTGAGGAATTCTGGGAGTTGAACTCCACAAGTCATAAAAGGGCCACGTTTGAAGACCCCTGGACTACAACTATCTAGGTTACACCTTAAACCATTTTGCAAATATCTGCTCTTTCCTTTCCTAGATACAACATCTTGCTGGGCCCATTAAGGCCGCGGAAAACAGCCACTGACTACTAGGTGTGCACAGTACTTGATCTTCTGTTCAGAATCATTCTCTTAGATCAAGTATAACCCTGATCTAATTAGATACTAATGATTATACCTTGTATTGAATTATTTGCAGTTCAACAGATGAGATGATACATTACAAGTGAATGAAAATCAAAGCTTTTCAATGGTCATTGTGAGAGGCAGAAAATAACTCTTACACCAAGAAAAATTGATAATGAAAAACAGCAACAAAAAAGTCAGAAATCACATCTAGCCTTGGAAATAAAACACCTCTGAAAACAAAACAATACGAATATGGGAGGACTGGTTTTTAAGAGAGCAGGCGATTTTCTCAAAGTAAATTTGAAAAATTTTAAATCAGCCGAAGAATAATCATGGCACTATTGCTATTTCATACAGCCTAAGATGACCTTATTCTCTAGGTTTACCATAGGTCAGAAATTTCCTAAGAAATTAAAGGCATTCCTCAC